>PVKZ01003134.1:0-156054 GCA_004027375.1 Macroglossus sobrinus
AAAAAAAAAAAAACAAATACTCATCTTCCAGCACATGTAGTTTGAGAAGCAGCAGACTAAAGGCTTTGTGAATTTTAGTTGATTTTGTTTTCACAATATGTCTACAAAGCAAGAGACATTTTTTATACTTTGGTGTTGTACATGGAATCTGACACAAGTTAAATAATTTTGACTAGGTCAGTAAGCTATCATGTAGACACTTTGGGTTTTAGACTGGCATGTTTCCACTCAAATTACATAGTTTACCTCAACTACTTTTACATTGTTATTCAGCACTTGCTTATTTTTTCAGGACGTTAAAAGTGCCTATTTCACAATCCCAATGGCTGCTCCCCTTCTTACAACATCATAGAGCCCAGTAATGCCTCAAGACCAGTTCAATGACAACCTACATTGCAGATCCTGCAGCAGAGCAGAGGAGCATCTTGGAGGAGCTTATATATGAAAATAGGGACACAGTTTCAAACATTAACTAGAGCACTGTTTGAGAAGAAAACACAGTAAGATGATACTAAATATCCATTTGTAGAGGAATAAACACCTTTAGTCCTTGATCTCCATTTCTGGGTCAAGGCTATCAGAGTGGGTAGAAAGTTGGTATGTGCCTTGGAAGAGATCATCTATAAACTAAGCAGCTCTTCAAATCTGATGGCCGCAGTGCCTTCTCTTTTCTCTTTTTCTTCTGTTCCTTTCTTCTCATGGAATCTGAACTCATTCTCACTGGCTCAGATCAACCACATGATTATTCTTTTCCTGAGATAGGCCTGGACTGTGTGACCTGAGATCCAATTCTGTGAATTATCTGGCTCAGGCTTACCCTGAAAATATGGCTCCACTTCACCGTGAAGGTCACGCTTCAGGTCAGCTTCAGGTCATATCATATAAGATCTTTTGCCAGACAGGTTTGGTAGGGGGTAGGGAGAGGACAAAATGCAGCCAATGGGAGGAAGCCTCCCCGTAAGGAGAACAAAGTAATTGTGTGTGTGTGTGTGTGTGTGTGTGTGTGTGTGTGTGTGTGTATCCAGAAATCTAATTTGTCCAAAATGGCACATAACTTTTAGTTTGATCAGAATTGTCCATGTCCCCAGAGACTTAACTGTCCTGGCTTGGTCAGGCAACAGGCCTTCCGGTAGGAAGGATGTTCTAAAAGTCAAGGAGAGGACAGTTCTGTGGTTCTGGGGTGTCAGTTCTACTTGGAGCGGGGTCAGCCTTCAGAGGATGGGTCCTTTTTAAGCAAATTAAGATCACAAAGGCTCTGCCACACTCAGTCTTAGACTTGGGATAGAGCTCCAGCACTGAAATAGTTTCATAAAGAAAACTGAGGCAGGTGTTTGTATGTACAGACTGGCTATTGTGCAGTCATTCAAAACAGTTGTGGTTCAGTGGAGAGGCTTATTACCAGTGTAAGGGGCAGTAAACATAATCACACACTCCAATTTGCCAGCAGGTCTGAGCCTATGGTTGTAAGACTTCCTTAAGAATCAGCTCAAAACTTGGATTTAAACTTTACTCCTCCAACTGTTTGCTAAGTGTCCTTAACCAGTCCATCTGACCATCTCATGCAGCAGTACATCTCTAACTTGTAAAATGGAGATCATGATATAACCTACATTGAATTATTTGGAGTATTAAATGTTACAAAGGTGCTCTGAAATGTGCCAGGTACATAATAGATACTCAATAGACATGGAGTCACAACAAATAGGCAAGGGCTTGACCTCAGGTCTTAGAGAAGTTTGACAGAGGTGGAAGGTGGGCATCAGAAAACCTACCTGACCTCCCCATGATCCAGTAACTACACAATTTGCAACTCCTTGAGCATGCTGTAGTCCTCCTCTTTATGCAAAGTCCATGTACCCTCCTGCCTATTCAAAATGACTACTCCAACAATTCTTTCTGCCTCCCCTGTGCTTTTGATTTCACTCCTCTCTGCTGAGCACCTTTCTTCAGCACAATGCTATTTCTTCCATCTGAAGCAAATCTTTTGTCTCCTTCTTGCCCCACCAGATGCTATCTGATTACTTTGCTCCTTTTTGCAGCAAAACTAAATTGTGTTTATACTTACTTACTCCTCTTCTCCCAGTCTCTTTTAATCTGTCCAAAGCAGGCTTTATTACCCAATCCTCCCATGAAACTGCTCTCATCAATGTCACCAAGGGACTTGTGCATCATTAAATCCAATGGTCAATTTTCACTCTTTCTTTTATTTCACCTGGCATTAGCACTTTGAGCATAGTTGACCACTGGCTCTCCCTTGATACATTTTGCTTCATAATGCTCCCGAGACATACATTCTTGGTCTATAGCACTGCCAACACCTTCTCAGTCTCCTGAGCTGGCATCTCCTCCCTTTACGCTGCAGGTCTCTATCTTTCTTCTCTTCTCTATGTACACTCACTTCCTAACCAATTGCCTATAGTTTCATGGCTTCTTAGGCACCAACTTTAAGCCGAGTTCCTGACTTCTATACAACTGAATTGCATACAACTGCCTACTCAACTCACATGAGTGTCGAAGAGACATCTTAATTCAACATGTCCAGAATGGAATTGCTGATCCACTGTCCTACCTCAAAAAAACTGCTCTAACCATAGCATTTCTCCATATCAGTTGACCATCATTCCATTCTACTAGTGACTTGGGGAAAAAATTGGACTCAGCCTTGACTCATCTCTGACACTCAACATCCAAACATCAGTAATTCTCTTAGGTCAACCTCAAAATATATCCAGAAACAGAGCAATTCTTTCCATATCTGCTATTAACAGGATAACCCAAATCACCATCATCTCTAGCCAGACTTACAGCAGTAGCTTCCTACCCAGTCTCCCTGCTCCCACCATTGCCTGCTTTCAATTTATTCTCAACATAGTAAGTATTCAAAGTGATCCTGTGAAAAGGTAAGTCAGATGGTACTACTCCCTTGCTCAGTTCCTCACTGCCTCCCTTCTCTAGCTCTCCACATTTCACTGCCAATGGGAGCCAACTTTCTTAAAATGGCCTTCCGGGCACTATATAATGTGGATTCTGTTCATCTCTTTGACCTTATCTCCAACTCTGGTCTTTTTGCTCATAACATGACAGTCGCACTGGCTTCTCCACCTTTCCTCAAACATGCTAGATGCTCCTGGGCCTTGGAGCCTTTGAACTTACTGTCCCTTCTGCATGAACAATATTTCCCTTATAAATCAGCAAGGTCAACACTCTCACCTTCTTCATTTCTTTGCTCAAATGCAATATTTACAATGAGGACAACCCTGCACACCCTTTAGTATTGAATTTAATACTCATCCTTTTCTGACATTTCCAATTCACCTTTCCTTTTTCTCTGTAGGCTTACTACTGTCCTCCACCCACCCATCAACCAGAGTACTTATCACCTGCTGAGGTACTATATAATTTGATCTTTAAAAGATTTACCTTTTATTTTCTGTTCTCATGCAAGAGAGCTTATGAACTGTTCATATACATATCCCAGGTGACTGGAACTGTGATGGGCACAAATGGACATTTGTGTTGAATGAGTGAATGGACAAACTGTTATATAATCTCAATATCCAAAATAACATAGGCTCAATTATTTTTGAGACTTTAAAGTTTGAGAATGAATCAAGGGCCTCCTTAGTCAAAGCTATAGGAGGGATTTCAGGCACCTCTCATGTATTGCTTATTTGAATATCTCAAATGTTATTTGATATAACATTTGCAACAGTATCACTAGTCACAAGCACTAAGGCAGAAGCTGACCAGTCAAAAACTGGGCCTGGTTTTCACTAGCAGTTTATTGGCTCTACTTTCCACTTTAAACTACTTTATGTGACCTTTATAACTGTGGGGTAATTAGCAGTACAAGCCCGGAGTCTACTTTCTCTCCCAAAACCTGTTCTCCAAGCCCTGGATGGTTTCAGAGTTAGTCTTCTTTATAGCTATGGCTGAGCTGAGATCTTCCATTATGCAAGTGTCCTCACACAGATTTAAAAGAAATCCGATTAGCTCTTTAATGTCTAACCATTTCATGGCTTGCAAGCTCTAGAGTAATATGTATGCATGTCTCAGTACATCTTCATACCAATCACCCTTCTCTACCACCAGCACAACACCAAAATCATGTCCTTCAGGAAGCTGGAATTATTTGCTTCCCACCTCACAAGGGTGTATATGAGCCCAGGTAGAATCCATATCTGCCTTTCACCATGGCCACAGTCTGCTCTTACCCTGACTGCTGAGATACCGGCCGCAACACTGGGCCCAAGGAGGATATCCCTCAGCCTGCCTTTTTGATATCTGCTGCTTGCTGCTTGTGTCTTACCTCAGGCACTCCACTCTGCTCAAGGAAAGAGTTCTGCTGGCCCATTGTACCTTCTGAATTAGAAATGACATCAGCAAACAAAGTTGCAGGCCCAGAAAGTTTGCTCTTTGATTGATCCACTGTGTGATAGCCAGGACCTAGGATGGAGTGCTCAGGGTGGCAAACCTTCTGAGCAATGTAATGTGATAGGGAAGACACACTCATCTTGGAAAAAAATACTCATTCCATAGATAGCATTCCCTCAAGGATGCCTTGTGATTGGGGTGGCCACAAGTCAGAAAGAAGGGATGTCTACAACTAATCCTCAAATGGTTTATTAACTTTATTTTCCCATGCCTCATCATCCCACCCCAGCATACTCCTTCTCACTTTTACCCTAGGTTGTGGTGGGTTTGAAGACAGAAGATTCTCCCAAAGCTGGGTGGAGCCCCAGATGTTCTGGTGATACAGTCTGCTATTTTAGAAAACAGTGTAGGCTTAGACTTGGCCAGCCCTAAATTCAGGTTTAAGGCTGTCACTGACCAATCAGGTGACTCTAGCAACCTGCTTCTGATATTCAACCCTGAGTTTCCTCCTCTGTAAACTTGGCCTGGTGTTGCCTATCTTGCTGGATGGTTGCAGAGGTTAAAGACAATGCATAAAAATAGCCATATAAGTATCTGGCACAATTTAGGTGTGCAGGAAATGGCAGCTGCCACTCTTGCTATGCATTGGTGACTTTTGGGCTCTCCAGCCCTGAGCTTCCTAAACAACTGGAGGGTTCTAGGACCCAGAAACTCAATCCACTTCAGAGGCATCCTGGCAACTAAAATGGCAGCTTTTCATCTCACTTTGTGGAAACTTTGCTGGGGTGGGGTGGGGCAAGCTTAGGTTGCTGATTTACACAACAAGAATCTCAGCCTATTTCCCATATGGATACTGCTCAGAGCTCAAAGAATTTATGGAAATGAAACAATGAATATTCTCTTTTCCTCACCACTTTTCTGAAGCCCCTTTTCCTGCATCTTCTTTAGCCTTGTCATCCATTTCACAGCCACTGGAAATACAGCCCTTGTTCAGTGTTTATCTAATCCAGTGATGATTAACTCTTTGCAATACCAATGTAGTGAGTTGAGGAGTGGGGAGGGGTGGGAGACACACTAAAGCTCCACCTAACAAGTGAGAGGAATGAGCACAGGGCACTCACTTTTTTTTTTCTTACTGAGCTGAGGCCGGTCACCCAACCCTTTGTGCATCTCTGTGGAGCCTCCTGACTGAGGCCTTCAGGATTCCAGCAGTCATCTTTTTTACAGTGCAGCTTGTAGTATACTCTTACTCTTTATCCCTTTATACTGGGCACTACTGGTTCTCTGACTAAATTAAGCTTCTTGACCATCACTTGCAAATAACCATTTTAGATCATTAGATGATTATTCCCCACCAGAGCCTGAGATAACATGGATTCAGACAGGTTTTGGAAGGGCATTATTTTTTCCCCTGAACTAGCTGGTGCTTCCTATGAAATGTGTGTGTGTGTCGGGGGCGGGGTGTAATCTTACTGATCTGGCAAAGATAATATGTGGCAAGCCCCTGTTACAGGAGAGATGCTTAATAAATCTTTGTTCTGCAGGAGTTCTTACTAGCTAACTGACCTGGGGCTGCCTGACTTCTATAAGCCCCTTTCTGTAAAAAGGGGAGAACTTAAAGTCAGCCTTGTCCCAAAAAGAATTTGAAGCTGCAGCCAGGGTTCTTGAAACCTGGTCCACTGACTTCACCAGTTTCTTTTGAAGATAGAGACTTTGTGAATTCATTGGCAGGCAGAGACAGATAGCAGGGTAGCATATAGGAAATCATTCTGGATTTGCAGGAACAGACTCGGGGTCTTGTCTCAATTCTGCCACTTGCCATTCCTGTGGCTCTAGACAGGAAAGCCATTTAGTAATCTGAAACTCAGAGTCACAGCTTGTCTACCCCTGGAGTTGCCAGAAACATGTCTTTTAAATTCCTGCAGCCCGGGTTTCTATTACACTGTCTGAACCATAGAAGGCTTTTATTATTTTGTTTGCTGAATGAATTTGACACTGTTGAGGTATCATAGTTCCTACTATTGTTTGAAGCCTCCATTGCCTGCATGCTTACATCTATGGGTCCCTGAACTTTTGCCAGAAAGTAATTTGCTAGCCTGCCCAGCCCCAAAGACTGTACCTCACACAAAGCTGGAAGCAGGGCAAGACTGACTGATGTCAAAGTAAGAAGGTACCCTGGCCCCACAAAGCTAAATGAGGCACCCTTCCTTGGTGCTCCCTATTAGTAGACTTAGTTTATACAGTGTTTGGCTCTATAAATGTGGGGTAAATGTGGTGGGCTTTGAGAGTGGCCAGAGCTTCTTATGCATGTTCTTCACTAAGAATATAAGAGATGATTCCCACATCTCCACATTTGCTGTGGAGTTAGATAGAGGATCATGAAGGCCCTGATGGTAAAATGGATGGGAAGGGCATTGAACTCCTTGGTACAATGAAGTCTGAAAGTCTGAAAGCTCCTGGAGGTGGTAAGAAACCTGATACCATGACTTAATAACACTATGGGCTACTATGCCAGGTGGCCTTCTGGACTTACCACACTGGCTAAAGGAGAGTCAAAGTGCTAATTCTGCCCCCCACACACACATACACACCCCCACCTCACACCACACTTTTAAAACAATTTGTACATCCTAACAAACCATAGTTCCTGAGAGAAATGCCAGGTTACCTTTCACAGATGACCCAGGTGGAACCTTCTCTCTGGCTCATTCAAGAAGCTCTGCTTTCCTGAAACCCTTTCTTTTCATTATTCTAGGATTATCTTCATTATTATTTTTTGTTCTAATTAAAATCATCCATAACTCTCACCCTCTGAGGTTCTAACCCCTGCTCATCTCTTCCCCATCTCATTTATTTTTTCCACTTTCTCCTTGATATAACTTTACTAGTTCAGTGAAAAATGTCCTTTTTCTTTAATATCTATGCTGCCTTGAGCACTTCCATATTTACTCTTCCCCATCTCCAATGTTATTTCCAAACCTCATTTCATCTCACCAAGAATTTTCTGATAGTCACACCTTTTTAATTTCTGTAGTGCTTCATAATGTCCTTTTTCTTGCAATCACCCCTCTCTCCTCTGCCCTCCTTTCAAGCTGGCTTAAGTGTATTTTCTATTTCCAAAGCACCCTATGATGTTCCTTTCCCATTGCCAATGTCCCCTCCCCAAAAAGTACCTAATACACAATATTTTCATAGTATGCTGATGCCTCTTTCAAACCCCCCAAACTTATTTAAGCATCTCCTGTCCCACCTCCAAGACAGGTCATATTAGCTTTTTTACACTTTCATGGCACCCCATGCTCAGTCCCTATTACAGCATTTACCATGCTACTAGTTTACATGTCTCTCCCATGTAATCTAGAACATTCTTTAGAACTGAGGGCTATGTGCTAAGGAATATCCTCAGAACCTAGATTGGTGCTTCACACATAACCAGTGGCCAATAAATGAACAAGGTGTCCTTGTCATTATGTTTTTATTTTTTTCTGTATTCTGCAGTAACTAAGAAAAATCATAGTAGTTGTTAGTCTTCTTTATACAACAGCAGACTCAAAGGTTTTCAGAAAGGTCAGACATAAAAGAATCCCTCCATCCTTCTTTCACATTTTACTGGTTATTTCAAAGTTTCAATGGTATAAAACATGTACCAGATCACAGAATATGATGAAAAGACTTCATTATATTAATGTTAGTAAAACTATTACGCTAAATCTCAATGACAGAAAATATATCTTCTTCAATCATATTTTTAAACATACTGTGACTTTAATCAACACTATTAAAATGAATAAAATTTTACAATACCCAAAGCAGATGCTCTATTTTGCAGTTAAACTATTAGCACTGATCACAAATACCAAATATAGTCCGCCCCCTTCCCCCAAATATTCAACTCAGAACCTAGGTGATATACTCCTTGGGAAACCTGTTCTTTCCAACCCACTCCCTCCCCAAAGGCTCTGCTTGGATTTCCCTAAGGGGCGGAGTAACCCCTACCACCTGAATTGAGAATAGCCTCAACTTCCGCATCATCATCTGAATCCCAATCGTAATTATATTGCCAGTCCTTGGAGCATCGGTTACGCACCCTTGCCACAAAATGCATGACTTTCAGCTTGCTCGATTCCACGTGTGCTCGAGGTCCCCAGAAGAACTCGTACTCTACGGGACTGCTACGGGGCACTGGCTTATAAATCAGGTACCCTCTGCGCACAAACTCTTCTGTTACGACCTTCTTTGGATCCCCAAAAATGCTGTGCTGCCGGCCAGGCTGCATCCCCAACTTCCCCAGCACTTTCCAGACCAGGGCCTCCTTGGCGCTGTTGCCCATGATAAAGATGAGGGCTAATATGGACATCAGGAGACTTTTCTTCGTGCCTTGAAAATTGCTCCGGGCTATCGAGGGCTTTTGTGCTTGAGCAGTACTGGAGGATTCATCAGGGGTGGTGGAGGCCTTCTGCGGAGTGCTCGGGTCTTCCTCCGGGCCGCTCAGGTCGTCCTCGGGGGTGCTCGGGACAACAGAAGCGGCCACTGGGGTCTCGGAGGCTTCTGGGGCCTGGATCTTACGATTGTTGCGATTCTCTTCCGCGGCCCTAGCGTTACGGCGGCGCCTACTCTTTCGTCCCCGTGGCATATCTCTTGCTAGGGGCGTTGAGGCTACAGCAATCCTAGGGAAGGATGCCTGTGACCTCTGCAGAAAGCAACTATCCCTACCTGAAGGGAACGCCGCTGAAGCCACCAGCGTCAACAGAGCCTTTGTAGCAACAAGCCAGACGTTCTCAGAGACAGCACTGACTCCAACGCAAGTCGACTTGCGTGAGCAGTCTCCGCCTACAATCGCCAGCTACAAGCGCGCGAGAATGCTGTGCAGAACTGGCTCCACCTCTCCTGCCACGCACTCGCCTAACTCCAAAAAGGAAGTGGGTGGTCCCTCCATCAACACTTCCGTTGTCTGATAGGAAAAGAGGCAGGCCACTGCAGGGGTGGGACTGGAGCAGAAATGATGCCTAGGGATTGGCAAGGATGGGTTGTGCAGAGGAAAAATGCATAGGATTACTGTATTTTTCAGTATAAGATTGGCCAGCAAGTCTTGGGACAGAGTGTGTCTCTTTTCCATTCCCACGGAATGCACGCTGTATGTGTGTGGGGGTGGGGTGGGGTGTGTGTGTGTGTGTGTGTATTCTCCTTTCCCGTCTTGGTTTACACAGCGCATTCATTCTCTCGCCCTGTTTTCAGAAGGAATTTATGTGTATACTAATTAATTTGTGGACCCATTTAAGGCCCACATAAGATGGCTGTGGCTGAAGTGCTGGGCAATAAGAGAAGATGGGATTGCAAAAGCAAACAGTGCAAGAGGTGTAGAGCCTTTAAAATGTTAGATATTCATAAAAATAATTAAATAGGGCACTGATTGGATCTGACTTTCATTTGTAGAGCTTTATAGAAGAGCAGACTATTGTCTGTCAGGCCACTTAAGAAGCAATTAGAATAAAGAGCAAGAGGGAGTGAGCCACTTCACCTCTCTGAGTCTCCATTTCTTCATCTATGAAGTGGGATTAATTAAAGTACTGGACTCATAAGGATGTGATAATTAAATGAGATAAGTGAAAAGTGCTTATTACACAGGAAGCATAGCCTTTCCCAGTCAAGATGTTTCAGCAATGTGTGGGAATGGTGTTTTTAATAAATGCATGTTGAAGGAATACATGATGGAAAAGATTTTGCAGGTGTTTTTACTGAAACTTTTAAAAAGCAAATGAATACTTTTTACCAGTTTGGCTGGAAAAGATTAAATATATGCTAGTCAGAACCTAAAACTAATCCCACTGAGGGAAGGAGCCCTATCTAGCCCCTTGATGTCTCCTAGCCCTTGGTAGAGTTTGTGGAGTAGAATATGGCTATGCCCAGTGAATAAATTCTGGGGTGGAGCAGTGCGTCCTGTTTGAAAAACAGAACTGCCAGCTGAATTGTACCCAACAAGGCCCAGTCCTCTGTACATGTGTAGAAAGGGGATGCTTGGTATAGAGTAATGAGCACTGAACTTGGACCTGGGAACATGTGTTTTGGCCCAGCCTGTGTCACTTACAAACTCTTTGACCTTGATGAATTTACCTAACATTTGTGTTCTGTGATTTGTTCTCTGAACAAATAGAAAAGGCTAATCTCTCCTGCCTTGTCTGCCAGGTTTGTTGTGAGGCTCTCTGGAAATCCAACAGCACATACTAGTGACCCTGGGTTAAAGCAGTTTCCTCTCTTATTTTGTTTGATATTTGTTTTGTGTTAGCTGTTTGTGGATCTGTGTGCCTAGAAAACTGCAAAATTACCTATATTCGTTTAAATAACTTCTCTATTCTGATAGGATTTTAAGCAAATGTAATGCAACAAACTAATTTTCTTCCCAACAGTCACTAACTCAAATTTTCTTAATATTTAGAGTCTACCAAGGCCTTCTGTTGGGGGAGTCTAGCCATTATCCAATCTGGGGCAGTGTATGCTTGTTGCTGCAATGCCATCTGCCCACCAACCAGCTGACTGAGGACAAGGTACCATTTCATGTCCATACAAATTACATAGGAGATTTTTGGAGTGGATTTATTTTTATGTTCATGTTTAAAATTAATTTATTTTCCAATTACAGATGACATACAGTATTATATTAGTTTTATGTGTACAACATAGTGATTAAACATTTATATACCTTACGAAGTGATTACCTCAAGAAGTCTGACACATACTTAGTTACTACAGTATTATTGACTATATTCCCTGTACTGTACTTTACAGCCCTGTGACAGTTTTTATAACTGTAATTTGTACGTCTTAATCCCCTTTACATTTTTCACCTGATGTTTATCTAAGTTGGTAAATGTAGCTCTGGTTCACTTTAATTTTGTACATGATTTCTTTTAGTATTTGCAATTTATCTTTCCTCTTGATGATCTGGGCTTTTGCAGTTTTCATTTTTCCAGAACACATAATGCTCTTATTAGTATTTTTGTTCCTATACCCAGAGAAAATGTGCATGAATCTCTAGGATCAACATCTGTGAGTAGAGTTACTGGGTGTATCTTCACAGATGTGTTTAGATGGAACACATAGATATCTGCTTTGTTTCATTTACAAAAAATTAGATCATTCTATACACAATTTCCATTTTGTTTTTTCGTGATTAACAATAACATTTCCTCAAATTATACCTCTAAAGCTTTCTTTATAAAGGCTGAATGATGTTTCTTGTAGTGTTTTTACTGTAATCTCATCTTCTGGCTGAATATACTATGTTCAAATTATTTCCTCCTTTACAAACAGTCCTGCAATAAAAGTTTGATCATTAGTTTACTAAATTTTTTTTCATTTTTTATTTTATTTTCTTAACGGTGTCATTGTTTAATGAAATCCAGTAAGTTTCAGCTGAACATTTTAATAGTAATGATTTATATATTTGCATTGTGTGTTCACCTCCCAAAGTTAGATTTTTTTTCTGTCACCACATATTTGACCCCATTTAGCCCATCTACTTTCCACTTCTCCCTACCCTCAGATAACCACTAATCTATAGTCCATGTCCATGAGTATCTGTTTGTTTATACTGTACTTTTGTTGATTTAGCTTTATATCCCACATATAAGTGATATCAAGTGGTTTTTAACTTTTTCTGTCTGGGTTTATTTTGCTTAGCATGATTATGTCGAGGTCCATCCATGTTGTTGCAAATGGCAATATTTCATTTCTTCTTATGGCTGAGTAATATTTCATTGCATATATGTATCACAGATTCTTTAGCCAATCATCTACCAGAGGACACATCGGTTGCTTCCATGTCCTGGCCACTGTGAATAATGTTGCTATGAACATCGATGTGCAGATATCTTTTTGGATATGGATTTTCAAGACTTTGGGGTAAATACTCAGTAGAGAGATTGCTGGATCATTTGGTAGATCAATTCTTAATTTTTGAGGAACCTCCATCCTGTTTTCCATAGTGCCTTTACCAATTTGTAGTTCCATCAGCAGTGTATGCGGGATCGTTTTCTCTGCATCCTCTCCAACAGTTTTTATTACTTGTCTTGTTGATGATAGCTATTCTAACAGATGTGAGATGATATCTCATTGTGGTTTTTGATTTGCATTTCCCTAATAGCTAGTGATGTTGAGCATCCTTTCATATATTTGTTGGTCATTTGTATATCCTCTAGGAGAAGTGTCTGTTCAGATTCTTTGCTCATTAATTGATTGGATCGTTTGTTTTTTTGTTGTTATTGAGTTGCACTAGTACTTTGTATATTTTGGATTTTAGGCCCTTATCAGTGGCATTGCTTTCAAATGTTTTCCCATTCAGATTGTTCTCTCTTTACTTTGTGGACAATTTCTTTTACTATGCAGAAGCTATTTAGTTTAATACAGTCCCATTCGTTTAACTTTGCTTTTTTTCCCCCTTACTTTGAGGTCAAATTCATAAAATCCCTGTTAGGTCTAAGGTCCTTGAGTCTAGTTCCTATTTTTTCTTCTATGCATTTTCTTGTTTCAGGTCTTATATTCAGATCCTTAATCCATTTTGAGTTAATTTTGGTATGTGGTGATAGACAACAGTTGAGTTTCATTCTTTTGCAGGTGGCTTTCCAGTTTTCCCAGCACCATTTATTGAAGAGGCTTTCAATTCTCCACTGTATGTTTTTGGCTTTTCCATTGAAAATTATTTCTCCATATAATTATGGGGGATTATTTCTGGACTCTAGATTCTGTTACACTGGTCTGTGTGTCTTTTTTCTGCCAATACCATGCCATTTTGATTATTGTCACTTATAAGTAACAATTTTAATTAAGTCAGAATGTTGCCCCCAGCTTTGTTCTTTTTTTCTCACAATGGCATTGGCAATTCCGGGTCTTTGAGCTTCCATATAAATTTGATGTCATTTTGTTCTTTTTCTTTACAAATGCCAATAGCATTTTGTAGGGGATTGAATTAAATCTGTTATAATGCTATAGGTAAAAAAATCATTTTAACTATGTTGATTGTTCCAGTCCAAGAACACAGAATATCTTTCTATTTCTTTGTTTCCTCTTCAATTTTTTTTTTAAATTAAGTATAGTGGGGAAACATTGGTTAATACAATTATATAATTTTCAGGTGCACATTATAATTTGACATCTGTGTATTCTATAATGTGTTTATCACCCAAAGTTCAGTTTCCTTCAGCTACCATATATTAGATCCCCTTTACCCAAATCGCTCTCCCACTACCCCCTATATTACACCATCTTTATTGTGTCTACCACTCCCCTCTGCCCCTACCCACTACTCTCTGGTAACCACTAGTCTGTAGTCCATGTCCATGAGTCTCTATTTGTTTATCCTGTTCATTTGTTGCTTTTAGGTTTATATCCCACATTTAAGTGATATTGTGTGGTTTTCAACTTTTTCTGTTTGGCTTATTTCACTTAGTATGATTATTTCAAGGTCCATCCGTTGTATTACAATTAGCAATATTTCATCTCTTCTTATGGCTGAATAATATTCCATTATATATATGTACCACAGCTTCTTTAACCAATCATCTAACATAGGATACTTTGGTTGCTTCCATGTCCTGGCCACTGTGAATAATGTTGCTATAAACAATGGTGTGCAGAAATCTTTTTGGATATGGGTTTTCAAGGCTTTGGATTAAATACCAAGTAGAGGGATTGGTGGATCACATGGTAGATCAATTCTTAGATTTTGAGGACCCTCCATACTGTTTTTCATAGTGCTTGTACCAATTTGCAGTCCCACCAGCAGTGTATGAGGGTTCCTTTATCTCCATATCCTCTCAAATAGTTGTTATTACTTGTCCTATTGATAATAGCTATTCTAACAGGTGTGAGATGGTACCTCATTGTGGTTTTGATTTGCATTTCTCTAATAGCTAGCGATGTTAGCATCTTTTCAAATATTTGTTGGCCATTTGTATGTCCTCTAGAGAGAAGTGTCTGTTCAGGTCTTCTGCCCATTTATTGATTGGATAATTTGTTTTTTCTTGTTATTGTGTTGTATGAGTTACTTGTATATTTTGGATATTAGGTCATTATCAGAGGCATTGCTTGCAAATATATTTTTCCGTTTGGATGGTTGTCTCTTTACCTTGTTGACAGTTTCTTTTGCTTAGCAGAGCTTTTTAGTTTGATATAGTCCCATTCATTTATTATTGCTTTGACTTCCCTTGCCTCTAAAGTAAAATTTATAAACTCCTCTTTAAGTCCAAGGTCTTTGAGTTTAGTTCTTATGTTTCTTCTATGAATTTTATTGTTTCAGGTTTTACATTCAGATCCTTAATCCATTTTGAGTTAATTTTGGTGTGTGGTGATAGATAACAGTCAAGTCTCATTCTTTTACAGGTGGCTTTCCAGTTTTCCCAGCACCATTTATTGAAGAGGCTTTCCTTTCTCCACTGTATGTCTTTGGCTTTTTTGTCAAAAATTATTTTCCCATATAAATATGGGTTTACTTTAGGATTCTGGATTCTGTGCCACAGGTCTGTGTGTGTGTTTTGCTGCCAATACCATACTGTTTGATTGCTGTCGCTTTGTAGTATAATTTGAAATCAGGCAGAGTGATGCCTCCAGACTTGTTCTTTTATCTGAGGATGGCTTTGGCAATTCATGGTCTTTTGTCCTTTCATAGACATCTGATGATGTTTCGTTCTATTTCTTTAAAAACTGCTGATGAGATTTTGATGGGGATTGCATTAAATATGTATAATGCTTTAGGTAATATGGTCATTTTAATTGTTGATTTTTCCAATCTAAGAACATGTAATATTTTTCCATTTCTTTGTATCTACATCAATTTATTTTAATATGGTCTTGTAGTTTTCATTATATAGATACTTCACATGTTTCGTTGAATTTATTCCTAGGTATTTTATTCATTTTATTGCAACTGTGAAAGGAATTATTTTTTCCACTTCTTTTTTTCTGACACTTCATTATTAGAGCATAGGAACACTATGGATTTTTGAACGTTGATTTTCTATCCAGGGACTATACTGTACATGCTTCTTGTTTCTACTAGTGTTCCTGTGCACTTTTAAGAGTTTTCTCTGTAAAGAATCAAATCATCCTGCAAATAGTGACAGTTTGACTTCATTTCATATTTGGATGTTTTTTATATCTTTCTCCTTTTTGATTGCACTTGCTAGGACCTCCAATGTTATATTGAATAACAGTGGTGATAGTGGATGGACTTGCCTTGTTCCTGACCTTAGAAGGAATGTTTTTAGTATTTCACCATTAAATATAATGTTGGCTGAGTGTTTGTCAGAGATGGCCTTTATTATGTTAAGGTACTTTCCTTCTATACCAATTTTGTTCAGTGTTTTGATCATAAATGAATGCTGTGTCTTTTCAAAGGCTTTTTCTGCATCTATTGGTATGATCATATGATTCTAATTTTTTAATTTATGTGTTGTATCACATTAATTGATTTGCATATGTCGATCCATCCCTGTGTATCTGGGATGAAGCCCACTTGATTGTGGTGTATAATATTTTTAATATTTTGCTGTATTTGGTTCGCTAGTATCTTATTTAGGATTTTTTGCATCTGTGTTCATGAGAGATATTTGTTTTCTTTTCTTGTGTTATCTTTACCAGGTTTTCACATCAGAGTAATATTGGCCTCATAAAATGAGTTGGGAAGTATTGCATCCCCATTGATTTTTTGGAAGATTTTGAGAAGAATAGATATTAAATCTTTGAACGTTTGGTAGAATTCACTGGTGAAGCCATTTGTTCCTGGACTTTTACTTTTTGGTAGGTTTTTGATGATTGTTCCAATATCCATACTGCTGATCAGTATATTTAGATTTTCCAGTTCTTCTTGATGTTCTTCTTGATTCAGTATAGGAAGGTCGTAGTTTTTTTAGTCTGGTCCATTTCTTCTAGGTTATTAAATTTGGTGTTACATATTTTTTTATAGTATTCTTGTATGATTTTTTGTATTCTGCGATGTCAGTCTATATTTTCCATCTTTCATCCCTGATTTTGTTTTTGTCATTTCTCTTTTTTCTTTTTGTCGTTTCTCTTTTTTCTTTAGTGAATCTAGCCAGGGGTTTATTAATTTTATTAACTTTCTCCAAGAACCAGCTCTTTGTTGCATTTATTTTTTCTATTTTTTTTCAATTTCATTTATTTCTGCTGTAATTTTTATTATTTCTTTCCTTTTGCTGACTTTAGTCTTCATCATTTCATCCTTTTCCAGCTTTTTTTCTGATGAAGCTTTAGGTGGTTTATTTGGGCTCATTCTTGTTTTTGGAGATAGGCCTGTAATGATATGAACTTTCATCTTATGACTGCTTTTGCCATATCACAAATGTTTTTTTCCAAAAATTTTGATACATTGTACTATCATTATCATTCATTTCTATGTATTTTTTGATCTCCCTTTTTATTTCTCCTCTTATCCAGTTATTCTTCAGTAGCATGTTTTTTAATCTCCATGTATTTATGGTTCTTTCTGGTTTCTTTTTAAAATTGATCTCCAGTTTCAAAGCAGTATAATCAGAGAATATGGTTTCTATGTCCCAGTATGTGGTTGATCCTTGAGAATGTTTCATGTGCACTAGAGAAGAATGTATAAGCAGCTGTTTTGAAATGGAAGGAGCTATACATGTGAATTATATCATTTAAGGATGTTATTTCCTTTTTGATTTTCTGTTTGGATGATCTGACCATACCCAACAGTTGGGAATTTTGGTCACCTACTACGATAGTGTTTTGGTCTGTTTCTCCCTTTAGTTCTGTTAGTAATTGCTCTATATATTTTGGGACTCCCTGATTGGGAGCATAGATATTAATAAATGTTATGTCTTCTTGGTGCATGATTCCTTTTATCATTATGAAGTGTCCCTCAGAATCTTTCTTTACATTTTTTATTTTGGAATCTATTTCGTCTGATATTAGTACTATTAATTCTGCTTATCTCTCAGTGTTATTTGCTTGAAATATCATTTCCCACCCTTTCCCATGGAGTCTATATTTGTCTTTGGAACTGAGATGCATCTACTTGAGGCAGCATATGGTTGGATTTTGTCTTTGATCTAGTCTGCAACTCTGTGCCTTCTTACTGGTGAATTCAGTCCATTTATATTTAGGGTGATTATTGTAATATTAGGTTTTCCTATAAGCATTTTATGTTTTGTTTTCTGGTGTCTCAGTGTTACCATTGCTTCCTTGTCTCTCTCTCTCTCTCTCTCTCTCTCTCTCTCTCTCTCTCTCTCTCTCTCTCTGTGTGTGTGTGTGTGTGTGTGTGTGTGTGTGTGTGTGTGTTTTGTACTTAGGTTAGGTTTTATGGGCTTTCCCTCGGTCCTATTTATGTTATGTTATATACTTCAGTTTTCAATCTTTGGTGTGTGGTTACCATTACATATATAGCTGTCCGTTTTCTTCTACATGTGCATTATCAACATTTTCCTTTGCAAATTTGGATCTTTGGATTCTTCCCTTTTCAGTCCTTATTGTCTTATTTTGTCCCCATGTATGTGGAACATTCATTACTATCTTGCTATGGCAAATCTCTTATTATTGTTTAAGCTTATAATGCCCTGTTTTTAGTAAGGTGTGCACTCCTCTGCTTCTATCTGCCTGCTAGTCGCCTTAGCCTTACTCATAGTTTTATATATATATATATATATATATATATATATATATATATATATATATATATATATGTCATTTTGTTTTATGTGAGCTGACTCCTTCCAATATTTCCTGTAGATCAGACCTCTTAGTAGAAAATTCCTTCAATTTTTCTATGCCTGGAAAGGCATACGAAATGTCTCCTTCTTATATAAAGGAGAGCTTTGTTGGATACATTTTTCTTGGCTGGCAGTTCTTTTCATTTAATATTTGATTCCACTCCTTTCTGGCTTATGAAGTTCATGCTGATATTTCCTATGATAGTCTAATGGATTTTCCTTTATAGCTTACTGTCTTCTTTTCCCTGATAATTCTTTCTTTGTCAATGATTTTTGATAATTTTAATGTGTCCCAGAGAAGGCCTTTTTTGGGGTTGAAATATTTGAATGTTCTGTTGACTTCTTGAATTCCATGGTTTAGCTCATTCCTTAGATTTGGGAAATTCCTGTCAACTATTTGTCTGAAAATGCTTTGTAATTCTTGCTCCTTTTCTTCACCTTCGATAATGCCCATTATTCTTATGTTTCTTTTCTTGATGGTATCAGCTAGTTCTTGTATTTCTAGTTCATTGTCTTTAATTTTCAGTTTTTTTCTTCTTCTGATTTATTTCTAGATTTCAGTCCTTTATATCATTGATCCTTTCTTCCATTTGGTTGACTATGTTTCCCCAGCTTGCTATTTCATTTTTCATGACTTTCAGTGTGTTCTTCATCTCCAGATATTCTCTTTGGTTCTTTCTGAGGGTTTTAATATCCTCACTAAAAATATCATTCTGTTCATCCAGCTGTTTTTTTCAGTTCCTGAAATTGTTTATATGAATTGTTTTGGATCTCATTGAGTTTTTTCAGCAGTACCATTCTGAATTCTCTGTCATTTAAGTAATATGATTCTATGTCTTTAAGCTTATTTTCTGGAGATTTTTTTTCTTTCTGAGCTGCATTGTCACCTTGGTTGTTCATGGTGTTTAATTGATTATTTCTTCACATGGAGGTTAATGGAAGTGTATTCTGCTTTTTATTCAGAAAGACTTATTATATAAAAGTCTGTATTTATCTTGTTGCAACGAAGGCATTTTTTTTCTATTGGTTTCCAGTAGGTGGCATCTAAGCCTCTTAGATCCCTGCTTTATATAAAGTCTTAATAATGCCTTTTTTTCTTGATGTTCAATCACACTCACTACCATCAGTCTCAGTCTCTGTCAGTATTAGCAATTTCAGTAACATCTGTTCAGATTCCCCTGGGGCTCCGTGGTGTTTGGTCTCGTAAGATATAGAAAGAGGGGCCCTTTTGGTTGTGGGATGGGGTTGTGGTTCAACCTTGACTTTTGCAACAGTGGTTAGTAGTGCTCAATTTTTGCCTCTCTGCCATCCCCTTTTCTCTGCCATCTACTCTTCTCTGCTTTCTGCCCTGATTCCTGAGCACTGCCACCAGTTGGGTGGAGCTCACAGTTCTCCCAGTCAAGGCTGTTCAGGGAAACTGCTGCACCTTCTTTCCTCCCCTTCATCCTGCAGGGAGCTCTGGCTGGAGAGGCAGCTTCTTTGTTTCTCCCAGTTCGCTGCCTGACACCTGGGATTCTGATTTGTAGTTTTTATGCACAGATCCCATACTCAGATGTACTGGTGTGCAGTTTTTGTGGTTTTTGTTGAGTTTTAGATGTTCAGCTTATTGTTATTTTAAGGGGAGAGATCTGGAGATGTCTCTCACTCCTCCATGCTTCTGACATCACATATATTTTTTTTAATGAACAATATACTTAACTTAGTATGAATGCCGAGTTTATGTTCAGGATGTTTGATGAATGATTTAAAATTCTTCCTTCCTTCTGCTTTTAAATCATGGTAATTTATGACATTTTCCTGAATCTTAAGTAGGAAGTAAAGTCTTCTCTGATTATTAATTCTATGATATATAAGGCTGATTGAACATTATTTCAAATGCACTGAATGGAGCATCACTGAATATTTTCCAATAGAAGACTGACCTGATTAGCGATTTGGCTGCAGTGTGGAGGATGGACTGTGGAGGATGGGAGAGTGTTGGGTGGAAGACCTGATTATAGGCTATTGCCCCCATCTAAGCTAATGATAATGGTGGCCTGAGGTAGACTGTTGACAGTGAAGGTTATGAGAAGGGAATGGAATTCTAAGCTGATTAAAAGGCAGAATCAATAGTCCTAGGGAATTGCTTAAATCTGGACAGTGAGACTTTGGAAACATGGTGGAATGAGAGATGTTCCAGATCTCTCCCCTTGAAACAATAAGCTAAATATCTAAAACTCAATAAAAACACCCAAACTGCACACCAACATGTCTGAGCATGTGATTTTCATATAAGAGCTACCAAAGGTCAGATCCATGGATGTCAGCAAGTGGACTGGGAGAAATAAAGAAGTTGCCTCTCACAGCTGTCATAGGTACCTGTAGGAGGAGGGGAGGGGAGAAGGACCGGTGAGTTCCCCGAACAGCCCTGCCTGGGAAAGCTGTGAGCTCCCCGGAGCAGGTGGCAGGGCCCAGTCATCAGGGCAGAAAGCAGAGAAGCAAGATTGTAGAAAAGCAACAGTTGATTTTTACCAGCCAGGGTTGCAAAACCGAAGCTGAGCCACAGTCCCCAACCCCCAACCCAGAGGGCCCCACCACCCATACCCTCTAAGAGCCAACACCACGGATCCCCAGGGAAATCTTAGCAAACACTGCAGAAACTGACACTGACACTGACAGGCACTGAAGCAGAGGGTAGGGAAGGTGATTAAATATCAGAAAATGAAAACGCAGGGATCCAAGAAGCTTAGATGCCACCTACTGGAAACAAAAAGAAAAGCGCCTTCTTTGCAGCAGGCTAAAGAGAGACCTTTATATAATAAATCTTTCTGCAAAAATAGCAGAATACATTTCCTTTAATGCTCAGGAAGAGAAATAGTTCATTAAACACTGTGAACAACCAAGGCGACAAGGCATTTTAGAAAGAAGGAAAAAAGTCTCCATAAAATAAGTTCACAGACATAAAAATATGCAATTTAAATGACAGAGAATTAAGAATGGTACTTCTGAAAAAACTCAGTGAAATTTGAAACGAGTCATATAGACAATTTTAGGAACTGAAAAATAAACTAGATAAGCAGAGCAAAGAGATTGAAACCGTCAAAAAGAACAAAATAGAACATCTGATAAAGAACACACTGAAAGAGATGAAAAATGAAATAGCAAGCTTGGAAAATAGAGTCGACCAAATGGAGGAAAGGATAAGTGATCTTGAAGACAAAAATCTGGAAATAAATCAGAAGGAAGAAGAGAGAAATCAAGGAATGAAAAATAATGAAAGAGAAATTCAAGAACTAGCTGATACCACCAGGAGAGGAAACATAAGAATAATGGGCATTATCAAAGCCTAAGAAAAGGAGCAAGGAATAGAAAGCATTTTCAGACAAATAGTTGACGAGAATTTTTCAAATCTGATGAGCTAGAGCTTGGAATTCAAGAAGTCAAGAGAATACCCAATTATCTCAGTGCAAAAAGGCATTCACCAAGACACATTATATTAAAGTTATCAAAAATCAGTGACAAAGACAAAATTCTCAGGGCAGCCAGGGAGAAGAAAACTTTAATTTATAAAGAAAACTCCATTAGATTATCCTCGGATTTCTCAGTGCACACCTTACAAGCCAGAAAGGAAGGGAATCAAATATTTAAACTATTAAGTGAAAGGAACTGCCAGCCTAGAATAATTTATCCTGCAAAGCTCTCCTTTAGATATGAAGGAGAAATTAAGACCTTTCCAGACATACAGAAATTGAGGGAAATTTCCACTATGAGTCCTACACTACAGGAAATACTGAAAGGGTCAGCTCACCTAAAACAAAAGACAAAAAAAAAAAACAACAACACAAAACACAATTAAGACTAAAGTGACAATCAGGAAAATAGAAGCAAAGGAGTGGAAACTTTACTAAGAATAGGGCATTATAAGTTTAAATAATAAGAAATGAATTTTTATAACAAGATAGTAATGAACGTTCAGAATACATAGGGATAAACAGAGATAACAATGACTGAAAAGGGGGAGGATTAAAAGATTGAAATTTGTAAAGGGGAATGGAGATAAGGCAATTGCAGAAGAAAAAGGATATAACTGTTATTTACAATATAATAACTGTTATTTACAATATAAATATTGTAAATATAAATATGTAAATATATACAATAATATATTGCAAAATGGATCAAAAAACAAACCTAACCATATGCGGCCTCCAGGAGACACATCTCATCTCCAAGGACAAATATAGACTGAAAGTGAAATGGTGGAAAATGATATTTCAAGCAAATGGCATTCAGAGAAAAGTGGGAGTAGTGGTTCTAATATCAGACAAAATAGACTTCAAAATAAAAAAGATGAAGATGGATACTGAGAGATGCTTCATAATCATAAAAAGAATCATGTACCAAGAAGACATAACACTTATTAATATCTATGCTCCCAATCAGGGAACCCCAAAATATATAGAGCAATTACTAACAGAACTAAAGGGAGAAACAGACCAAAACAATATCATAGTAGAGAACCTAAATACCCCACTGTTGGATATGATCAGATCATCCAAACAGAAAATTAAAAAGGAAATAAAATTCTTAAATGACAGAACAACTGGCCATAATTGACATTTACAGAGCCATCCATTTCAAAACTACTGCTCATATGATCTTCGCCAGAACATATAGAACATTCTCAAGGATCAACCACATTCTGGGACACAGAGATAGCCTCAACAAATAGAGGGTTGAAATCATACCAACCATGTTCTCTGATTATAATGCTTTAAAACTAGAGATCAAATGCAAAAAAGAAAACCAGGAAAAACCACAAACATGGAGAATAAACAACATGCTAATGAAGAATAACTGGGTCAGAGAATAAATAAAAAGAGATCAAGAGATACAAGAAGTGGATGATAACAATACTATACATATCAAAACTTTTGGGATATGGCAAAAGCGGTCATAAGATGAAAGTTCATATCATTACAGGCCTATCTCCAAAAACAAGAATGAGCCCAAATAAAAAAACCTAATGATTCATCTTAAAAGCCTAGAAGAGGATGAAATGATGAAGCCTAAAGTCAGCAGGAGGAAAGAAATAATAAAAATTAGAGCAGAAATAAATGAAATTGAAAGCAAAAACAAAAGAAATAGGAAAAATAAATGCAACAAAGAGCTGGTTGTTGGAGGAAGTTAATAAAATTGACAAACCCCTTGCTTGACTCACTAAAGAAAAAAGAAAGACACAAATAAACAAAATCAGGGATGAAAGAGGGGATATTACTACTGACATTGCAGAATACAAAAGATCATGCAAGAATACTATGAAAAAGTATAAAACACCAAATTTTATAACCTAGAAGAAATCGACCAGTACTTAGAAAAATACAACCTTCCTAGATTGAATCAAGAAGAACTGGGAAATCTAAATAGACCAAGCAGCAGTAAAAATTTGAAACAATCATCAAAAACCTACCGAAAAGAAAAGGCCAGGAACAAATGGTTTCACCAGTGAATTCTACCAAATATTCAATGAAGATTTAATACCTATTTTTCTCAAACTATTCCAAATAATTGAAGAAGAGCAAATACTTCCTAACTCATATCACAAGGCCAATATTACTCTGATACTGAAACCTGGTAAAGATAACACAAGAAAAGAAAACCAATATCTCTCATGAACACAGATGCAAAAATTCTAAATAAGTTACTAGCGAAACTGAGTACAGCAATATATTAAAAATATACACCACGATCAAGTGGGCTTTATCGCAGAGGCACAGTGATGGTTCACCATATGCACATAAAGAAATTAAAATATAAGAATTATATGATTATATCAATAGATGCAGAAAAAGCCTTCAACAAGATACAGCACCCATTTATGATCAAAACACTTAACAAAATCGGTATAGAAGGAAAGTACCTTAACATAATAAAGGCATCTATGACAAACCCTCAGGCATCGTTATACTTAATGGTGAAAAACTAAAAAGTTCCTTCTAAGGTCAGGAACAAGGCAAGGCTGTCCATTATCACTACTGTTATTCAATATAACATTGGAGGTCCTAGTGAGTGCAATCAGACAAGAGAAAGATATAAAAGGCAACCAAACATGAAACAAAGTAGTCAAACTCTAACTATTTGTGGATGACATGATTCTATATATAGAAAACCCTAAAGACTTCACAAGATCACTGCTAGAAATAATAAGCAAATACAGTAAAGTGTCTGGATACAAAATCAATGTTCAAAAATCCATAGTGTTCCTATGCTCTAATAATGAAGTGTCAGAGTAAGAAGTGGAAAAAATAATTCCTTTTGAAATTGCAACAAAATGAATAAAATACCTAGGAATAAATGTAATCAAACATGTGAAAGACTTATATAATGAAAACTATAAGACTTGATTAAAAGAAACTGAAGAAGAAACAAAGAAATGGAAAGATATTCCATGTTCTTGGATTGTAAGAATTACCATAGTTAAAATGACCATATTACATAAAGCATTATAGAGATTCTTTTAAAGAAATGAGACAAAAGATCATTTAATTTGTATGGAAGCACAAAAGACCCCGAATTGCCTAAGCCATCTTAAGATAAAAGAACAAGGTTACATGCATCACTCTGCTGACTTCAAATTATACTAGAAAGCGACAGTAATCATAATGGCATGGTATTGACAGAAAAACAGACACACAGATCAGTGGAACAGAATCAAGAATCCAGAATTAAACCCATATGGAACTCAAATAATTTTCAACAAAAAACCCAAAAACATATAGCAGAGAATAGGAAGCCTCTTCAATAAATGGTGCCTGGAAAACTGGAAAGCCACCTGCAAAAGAATGAAACTAGACTGTCGTCTATCACCAAACACCAAAACTAACTCAATGTGGATTAAGGTCCTCAATATAAGACTTTAAACAATAAAATGCATAGAAGAAAACTAAACTAAAGTAAGTTAGCAACTAAACTCAAGGACCTTGGACTTAAAGAGATTTTTATGAATTTGACCTCAAAGACAAGGGAAAGTAAAAGCAAAAATACTTGAATGGGACTACATGAAACTAAAAAGCTTCTACTCAGCACAAGAAATCATCAACATGGTAAGGAGACAACCATCTCAGGGGTAAATATATTTGCAAGCTACCCCCTCCGATAAGGGCCTCATATGCAAAATATACAAATAACTCATACAACTCAATAACAAGAAAAAAACAAATGATCCAATCAAAAAATGGGCAAAGGATCTGAACAGACACTTCTCCATAGAGGACATACAAATGGCCAACAAATATTTGAAAAGATGCTCAACATCACTAGCTATTATGGAAATGCAAATCAAAACCATAATGAGATAACCACCTCATACCTGTTAGAATAGCTCTAATCAACATGAAATAACAAATGTTGGAGAGGATGTGGAAAGAAAGAAACCCTCATACACTGTGGGAGTCCTAATTGGTACAGCCAATATGTAAAACAGTATGGAGGGTCCTCAAAAAACTAAGAATTGATCTACCATATGACCCAGCAATCTCTTCTGGGTATTACCCCAAAGACTTGAAAACTCATATCCGAAAAGATATCTGTACACCGATGTTCAATGCAGCATTATTCATGGTGGCCAAGATATGGAAGCAACTGAAGTGTCCTACGATAAATGATTGGCTAAAGAAGCTGTTGTACATATGTACAATGGAATATTACTCAGCCATAAGAAGAGATGAAACATTGCCATTTGTGACAACATGGATTGACATTGAGATAATCCTGCCAAGGAAAATAATTCAGATAGTAAAAGTTTAAAACCACATGATATCACTTATATGTGGGATATAAACCTAAAAGCAAGAAACGAACAGGACAAACACTCATTGACATAGACAATAGACTAGTGGTTACCAGAGTGTGTGGGGAGGAGGAGTGAAGTAGATGGGTTAAAAGTGGTCAAATATGTGATGACAGAAAGAAATCTAAGTATGCGTTGAACATTATGCAATATATATATATATATATATATATATATATATATATATATATATATATATATTTATGTATATTTATTTATTTGCCTCACTGTTAAATTATACTCCTGAAACTTATGAGATTTCAATAACTAATGTCACTATAAAAATAAGTAATTAATTATTTTTTTAAATATTTCCATAGAAAATTCAGAACACACTCAAAACAAGTAAAAAAATAAAATATCATCAATGAAATAGAATGTCACCAAACAAGAATATAATTTAGAGTTTAAAAATACAATAACCAAATTTAAAAAAAATAATAGATGGATTTATCAGTAAAATGAAGAAGTACATAGTAAAGAATTGCCGAAATTGAAGACAGAATGATAAAAATTACCCAATCTGAACACAGAGAAAAAAAAATTGAAAAAAAATCTCAAGTGCCTGTTGAATTCTAATAGAAAATATAACATTCATGTTTTGTGAATATTATAAGAAAAGAGAAACAGGGTAGAGCTTAAAGTTATTTTAAAAAATAGTGCCTGAAATTTCCCAGTTTTATGAAGATATATACCTACATATACAAGAAGCTGGGATAATGCTATGTGAGATAAACTCAAAGTGATCCACACCAAGACACATCATAGTGAAATATCTGTAAACTAGACAAAGAAAAAAATCTTGAAAATAGTGACAAAGAAATGTTATGTTACCTATAAGGGAAAACCAATTTAGTGGCAATAGATTTTTTCATCAGAAACCATGGAGGACAGAAGAAAATATCTGCCATTTTCAATTGCTGAAAGAAAGAAAATGCAAAGCCAGAATCCTATATACTGAAAAAATATTTTCAGGAATAAGGAGAAATGAAAACATTCTCAAGATAAAAGAAAACTAAGACAATTGTTCCCTAGCATACCTACTTTAAAAGAATGTCTGAAGGAAGTTCCTTACACAGAAAAAAAATGCTAAAAGAAGGAACTTTGAAACAAGAAGGATAAAAGGACATGGTAAGCAAAAGATGGGTAAATGACAATAGATTTTCATTCTCTTCTTGAGTTTTCTAAATTGTGTATGATAGTTGAAGTAAAAATCATAATGCTGTATGATGTGATTCTCCATGACAAATCCACAGAGTTTTCTTTTGAGAAGTAATTGAACTTATCTAAGGAAGGCTGCTAGGAGGTTTCCAAAACAAACATGAGAGTTCAACTGTTAGCACTTGCTGACTGTATGAGTTATAGACTTGAGATATCAAATGTTGTGCAGAGATGAATTTACTCTGAAGCTAAGGAATCTTAAGCTTCAGAGCCTGTTAGTTCCACAGGCACCTTCTAAGGCCTTAGAAGAGGCCTTGGAAACATGTTCTTATGATCTTATGTTTTTGTAAAATTTGAAAGATAAGATATTTTTACAGTAATTAAGAATACTGTCTCTTTCTACTACTACTTTCCTTCCATCATACTACCTCTTCTGTCAGGTAGCATTGGAGTGAGTTCAAGCATATTTGAAATTGTCCAAGGGCAAAGGGAATCTTGAATATATTTAGTTTAGGTTTTAGTAAGATATGTTCACATAGTGTGTAATTGTTTCCATGTAATTAATTTATTGCTAATTTTCCTGATGTAAAAATGTCTTCTAGAAATACTCCTACTTCCATTTGTGCCAACTCATCTGATATCCTGACATAAAGATGTTCGGTTTGAGAAATATGTAGATAAATGGGGAGAAACAATGTTTGAAAGGAATTAAATAAAATGTCAGTCTGTAGAAAAATCTTCAAATCATCATATGTGTCGAATTATAAGTGGAAAATTTGGTTCTCACTTATGCCTAGAAGGACTTATCTGAAAGTATTATACTAATAATGCAGCAGATTTAATTATGAATCTGCCACATATTTTCTTTTGCTTCTAATTAGAGTTAGGTAAAAAGGAGTTCATTAGAATTCCTGGGTTCATAGTGCACGGGCCTGTAGCATATAGCAAGTACATATTTATGAGTTTGCATTTTTCATGTATCTCAATTATTGATAAGTAATAAATAAATTTGGTTAAACAAATGATATTATGAATTTCTTTTCATATAAAGAAGCAATGAAAGAGCAGGTAGCCAACGAATGCAGGATAAAAGATTATAGAGATTATTTTATGACATTTACAGTATTTATCAGCTTTAAAAAATGTAAAGTGTTATAATATTGGTTTCTCATTGGTCTTTTTCGCTGCTATAACAAAAATACCACAGACTGTATAGCTTAAACAATGAACACTTATTTCTCATAGTTCTGAAGTCTGGGAGGTTTAAGATCAAAGTGCTGGTAGATTTAGTGTCTGGTAAGGACCTGCTTCCAGGTTCATAGATGGCTGTCTTCTCACTGTGTCTTCACATGGCAGAAGAATTAAGTGAACTCTCTAGGGTCTCTTTTATAAGGTCACTAATCCCATTCATGACAGTTACGCCTTCATGACCTCATCATCTCACAAAGGCCTCACCTCCTAAAACTATCCCATTGTGGGTTGGAATTTCAATATATGAATTTTTAAGGGAACACAAATATTCAGTCAATAACATCATTCTAAGTACATATCCATTTTCATACCTTATTTTGTATTTGTAACTTTGTATTTTTTCCTTAAAGAGGTCTCTAAATTGCATAAGCTTTAGGCCCACTAAACCTGCCTCCTCAATTCCTACTGAGGCATGATGATTAAATAGTATAGATAGAAGTAGAGTCTTTCTTTTGAGCTTTTGATTTCTGAAGGCTTCATGAGATCGTGTATGTTCATATGTATGTGTGTGTGTGTGTGTATGTGTGCATTGTTTGTACGTGGGAGACAGCATAGAGTAAGGATGAGAGAAACGCAACCTCCAAGAGTGACACAATAACCTAGATTCTGCTGCATTCCAAGCAATGTGATTTACTGAAAAAGAAAAAAATATGATTTAAAAGGGACTGTTTGGTCAATGTATTTAATTTATAGAAAACAAATACTTATTTAGGCTGACTTGTTAGTCATTGGTAATTTTTCTGTTTCATAGGACAAGTTTCTAAACTTTGATGAGACTTAAAGGATTTTCATCATTTGAAATTTTTTTGTGATTTTTTTTCTATTTACTTCTGACTCATTTTAACCCATTATGCACTTTCTGTCATTTACCAGTGTTTTCATAATTTTATTTTTATTTTTATTTTTAATTTTATTTTTAAACTGTTTCAAAATGAATTACCAGTATATATTCATGTAACTTTTATCCAAAACCATATAATTTATAGTTTTTAACTCACTTGACTTAGTTTTGTTTGCTTTCCAGGATTATATTTGCTTTTGTAGGCCTTAAAATCATTCTTAGCCAGAAATTAATTTATAGACTTGTTTTTAATGTTTAATTAAAACTTTTATTATACTTAATTTCCTGTAACTTACAGTACTTTTTATATATTCATGATACAATATTACTCTTATCTGGAATATTCTGCCTCTTATTAAAGACAAATTAAAAACTTGTTAGTGTAGTGGTTACCTGGATTTCCTTAGAATAGAGATGAGGATTCTAATTTCAGAAGGCACTACTTCATGATATAACTGTAGAAAGTAAGTTTCCTTGCAATATGGGGGTCATCACTCAGTGTTGAGATAGGAGGAGTGGTTTCTGATCTGAGTGAAGGCTGACTTATAGAATAAAGATATGGGGTTTGAGGTCTACCTGATGGTATGAAGTCATGAGGAGATTCTCCCTTTCTGTATTAGGGTTAATCTACTCTTGGAAGAAATAATCTATGGTTGATATGCTGATTAACAGAGTTCAGTTCCTCCTGTAAGATGTTTTCTGCCTGGGAGAGCATTCTGGCCCAATCTTCAGGTGATGCTTTCCCTTTCATTGACTACACAATAACAGCTTCTTTTTTTATCATAAGTTCTGACATTATGTACTGATCTATAATTGTCTCCCTTAAGGCAGGTCTAGTACAGATTTGCCAGTGAAGCCCAGAAAGGTGAGCAAATGAATGGAGTATCTCACACTATGGAGGTTGTAGTAAGCAACTTCTAAGATGGTCCTCAATGGTTCTCTTTCTTGACTTCCATGTCTTGTGTAATGCCCTCCCCTTGAATATGGACCCAGTGACTAGTTTCTAATGAATTAAATATAGTGGAAGTAATAGGATGCAATTTCAAAAATTACAAAAGTCTGTAGCTTCTGTCTTGCTTATTCTCCCTTGCTCTCTAATTTTCTCATTTGGATGGAAGTCATCTGCCATGATGTGAGTTACCCTGTGGAGAGACCCCTGCTGTGAGGAAATGAGGGCAGCCTCTAACCAAGAATCAACAAAGAACTGAGGCCCTGAGTCCAATGGCTTGCAAAAAATGGAATTTTCTCAAAAACCACTTGAATGAGATTGGATTCTCCCCAGTCAAGCCTTGAGATGAAACTGAAGCCCCAGTCAGAAACTTAATTACGGTCTCATATGAAAACTTGAGACAGAGGCACCCATTAAACCATGCCTGGATTCCTGACTCACAGAAACTGTGAGATAATAAATTTTTTATGGCTTTAAACTGCTAGGTTTGGGGTAATTTATTATGCAGTCATAGATAGCTAATAAAGGTACACTCCTTCCTACAGGAAATTACATTTCCCTGTTTCTCTGCACTGATCTCTAATCTGTTTTTGCTCCCATCACAGTCTTCTCCCTTATCACAGCAATCATATAGCAGTACATGGAGAAGCTAAACATCTCAGATCATCCATAGTCAATGAGAAAAGGGAAAAGTCCCAGGATTCCTCAGCATGTCATATTATCTTCAATCATCCTATTATTTATTCTCCTGAAATAATTGTTTCCTTTGAGCCATCCCCTTCCAAATGGATATCTGGTTGGAACTATACTCTTGGCTTTAATTTATGCTTTATTACGTGATCACTCACCAATATCCAAGGACAGGGGACAGCTTCTATGGAAGACTGGCAAAGACTCTTTAGGTCCTCAGTGTCCTTACAGCCAAGAACATTAAACTAGTCTATGAGATCTGGTAAGTTACCTTTACAAATACAAGTTTTGCTGCTTCAGCTGAGCATCCTTGACAATTCTTCATGCTATTAGAATATCACTAGTGGTGAATCCAATCTGTCTTTTTAGATACTTTTATTGGCCCCTCCCATAAAAAGTTCTTCATTCTCTACGTGAAAAGGGAAAAAGTATTTCCCAGGATATAAGAGGCACAGATGAAGATAGAATTATCTATTGGAATACACAATAAAATATGTCAGTCCACGTTTGAATTAAATTGATTTTAATGTAGCTACAATGCACATAATAATTTGAATATAATAAGGAGCCAGTATAATTCTGCTCGAGAGGTTTTTGTTTTTGTTATTGTTTCCCATTGTTATTGTCTTCATTGATTTAGGGAATGTCATAGAGAACTGCATGAGATCACTACCTTGGCCATATAATGTTGGAATCACTTAGAAAAAAACTATTTAAATAATAATAAACTTCAGTGTTCCAAATCATGGCTAGTAGTGCTCCTTTGATGATTTTGTCAAGGAAGGATACAGATTAGAAAATTAAAAGACATTGCCTGATATATTTTTAAAATAACAATTATTATCTTACTGATATAGTTACTTTTGGAATTATGGGATACCAACAATTACCAACAACAGAATAACAAAAAAAAAGTGAGTGCCCATATAGAGAGAGCTAAATGAAATTCATCGACATTAAGTTCTAGATGGAAACCCAAATTCCTGAAATTTTCCAATATTTTCTTACTGATAACATATATAAAAGTGTAAAAATGGAAATTATATTAAATATTTAATGTCAGGATAACATTTCTGCCTAGATCGTCACCTGTTTGGAGGGATTGTAGAGTGGCAGTAGGGTCAAATAATGGAAACTTCCAAGCAATATTATATTTAATAATACTTTTCAAACTTTACTATGCATATTAACAGCATGGAGAACATATTAAAATATAAATTCCTGGTCCATTTCTCCAATAGCTCTGGGGTAGAGCCCATAAGTTTTTATTTCTTACTCCTGGGTGATAAGGATGCAGCTGATTCAATGACTACACTATAACTAGTACTAATGTATCTTAGAACTTAGGAATGAGGTCAACATTCATAGTGTTCCAATAACATCCTGAAATTTTGTCCATATAAGAAGACTTCTAGAATGTTTTAATAACTCTGAGCAAAATAGTCACCCAATTATGTTTTCCTGATTCAATGTGTAGGAAATCTGCAAAGTGGAGACAGTCAGATGAGCCTCAGTCTTTAAAGATAGAGACTTAAAAAACATTTCAACTCAGTAACAGGAATAACTTAACTGTGTCTGTTTGCAACTATGACCTCAAATAATTTATGGCCATCAGTTGATAGACATGCTATGTTTGGAGAGAATACATGCACTTCCAGAAAAAAAAGCATAGCTATTCAATACAGCTGTTTAAAGATCTATCTGCAGAAGCATTCTTCCTCTGAATGATGTAAAATTCTCTTAAAAACAATCAAGTGAAGTCACTGGGAATGGTGATGCAGGAAGCTCCAAGGATCAGTGCCATCACAGAAGCAACTAATAAGTGACAAAAACTATCAGAATTAACATTTTCACAACCCTAAAATATAAGAAAAAGCTTAAAACACAAGGTGAGTGTTGAATTAAGAAACAGACTGCAAAATGTCATAAGAGAGCCTTGGAACATTTTAACCTACCCAACTGCTATCCTCTAATCCCCAGTCCAGCAGTGGCCATGGGGACAGTAGTCCACTTTCTTGGTGTGACTTAATATGGTTAATATGGATCCAGTTCTCAAAGAATTGTGATTTTATGTCTTCACCCATCTGATGGCCTCCTGAGAGGTTTTGCCCCCTCTCAGAACTTTCTCAGAGCTAGAGGAGCCTCCTGGGAAGCATTTTTAATAAATTAGTTAAAAGAAAATATACTAGCTGAAGCTGTTTGAGGTAATGAATGACATAAGGGATAAGCAGCAGACAGAGTGAAAACTTAAAAAGAAAGAAAACTGGGGAATGAGATACATGGGGGGATAAAGGCTTAGAAAAGATCTTGCATTATAATGAGAAATCCATATACCAACAGATAGATGTATGCTAAGAAAATACCTTAAAAAAACCTTTTTTTTTAACCTCAGGCTGATTTTTAGACTCCCCGTAAGCAGAAAGTTAAGCCTAAAGCAGAGTTGTAAGTGCCCTGGTAAGCTTTGAAGGAATGTTCCAACTGCATAAAGAAACAACTAACCTCTTACAAGCAACAACAACAACAATAGACCATAGAGGAGGAAGAGAACCTGTTTTCTAGAATCATCACACTATGATATTAAAAATGTCTCATTTTAAAGAACATAAAATATAAAGAAGAAAAAAAACCCCATAAAGTCTTGATCATTAAAAGAAAAAAAAATAAACAAAACCATCCCCAAGAAACTGCAGACATTGGACTTACCAGAAAATAGCTTTAAAATAACTGTCTTAAATATACTCAAAGAGCTCAAGGAAACCTCACATAAATAAGTAATGGAATCCAGGATAATGATGTTTTACCAATGAGAATATTAATAAAGATAAATTATAAAAAGGAACCAAATAGAAATTTTGAACCTGAAAAGCACTATAACTAAAATAAAAAATTCACTAGAGAAGTTCAACAGCAGATATGAGGAAGAAATAATAAGCAAATATGAAAATAAGTCAATTGAAATTATTCAGTCTGAGGTGCAGAAAAAAAAGAAAAAGAAAGACATCCTAAAGTACACATGGTACACCATTGAACATATCAATATATGCATACTCTGGTAACCACTAAGAAAATAACAAAAAAATATACAAATAAAGGAAGGAATCAAAATGATACACTAGGAAAAAATCAAACACAAATCAAGGCAATAATAGAGCAATTGAAGAATAAAAAAGATATAAGAAATATTAAAAACGCATAGCAAAATGGCAAATAATAAGTCCTTCCTTATCTGTAATCACTGTAAATGAATTAAAGTTTTCACTTAAAATACAGAGATTTGCAAAATGAATTCTTAAAAAAAACATGGCTCATCTATATACTGTCTACAAGAGGCCCATTTTAGATTCAAAAACACATGTAGGTTGAAAAAAAGATCAAATAGAAAAGATACTCTATGGAAATAGTAACTAAAAGAGAGCTAGGATGGACATACTATTACTTGGACAAATAGACATTTGTCAAAAATTGTTACAAGAGACAAAAAGGATACTATATACTGATAAAAAGATCAATTCATTAAGACTATATAACAATTATAAATATACATGTATCTAACAACAGAGTCCTAAAATATGTGAAACACAAAACTGACTTAATTGAAGAGAGAAATTAATAATTCTAAAATGATAATTGAAGAAATGAAGACACCACATTGAATAAAGGATAAAACAAACAGATAGAAGACTGATAAGGAAATAGAAGACTTTAACAACGTTATAAGCCAACTATGCCTAATAATAAATTATAATAAGAATAATAATAACAAAAAGCAGACTATACATTCTTCTCAGGAGCACATGGAACATTCTCCAGGGTAGATCATATGTTAGACTGCATAACTAGTTTTAATAAATTTTAAAAGATTTACATTATACAAAGTGCATTCTCTGAATGTAAGTAGATATTGATAGAGAAGGAAAACAGGAAAGTTCACAAGCTCGTAGAATTTGAGCAACACTTTAAGAACCAATGGATCAAAGAAGAAATAACAAAGTAAATTAAAAAAATACTTTGAGATGAATAAAAACTAAAACACAATATACTAAACCTTATGGGATGCATCAGGAGTGCTCAGAAGAAAATTTGTAGTTGTAAATGCTTACCTTAAAAGAGAAAAATATTTCCAGATAAAAAACTACATTTACAACTAAAGAAACTAGAAAAAAAAGAATAAATTAGATAGTCAACTAGGTAGTTTAATAAAAGGGATAATAAATATTACAGCAGAGATAAATGCAATAGAATGATTTTTTAGAGAAAAATAAAACCAAACATTGATTTGTTGAAAAGATCAACATAATTGATTAACCTTAAGCTAGAATGATAAGAAAAAGACCAAAGTTTTAATATAAGAAATAAAAATGGGGATATTAATATCAACCTTACAGAAATAAATAGGATTATAAAGAATACTATGAACAATTTTACACCAAGAAATTAGATAACATAGACTAAATGGGTAAATTCAAAGAAACATAGATTCCCAAAACTGACACAAGAATAAATTTAAAAAATCTGAGTAGACCTATTACTAATAAGGTGATTGAATTAGTAATCAAAAAACTCCTAACAAAGGAAAGCCCAGGATCATATGGCTTCACTGGTGAATTCTATAAAACTTTTAAAGAAGAAATATTATTAATTTTTCTCAAATTCTCCACAAAAATAACTTCCTAACTTAATCTATGAAGCTAGCATTACCTTGATACTAATGCCAGAGATATTACAAGAAAAGAGAATTACAGAGTCAATAACTTATGAATACAGATGTAAAAAAATATTCACAAAATACTATCGAATTAAATTCAGCAGCAAATTGAAAGGATTATTCAATCATGACCAATTAAGATTTATCCCAGGAATGCTAGGGATAGCATTATTGCTAGGGAGAGAATATTGATGCTAGTAGTTCAACACATAAAAATCAATTGATGTAATAAATCATATTAGCAGAATGAGGGAGGAAAACTGTGTGATCATCTCAATTGATGGAGAAAAAGCAATGGAAAAACTCTAACATCCCTTCATGATAAAAACACTCAACAAGCTAGAAAGGGAAGGGTACTTCTTCAACAAGATAAAGAGTATTTATTAAAATTTCACAGCCAACATGATACTCAATGATAGCTTTTCCCATAATATTGGGAAAAAAGTAAAGGTGCACATACTCATCACTTCTATTCAACATGGTATTGGAAATTCTAGTCAGATTAATTAAGCAAGAAAAATAAATAAAAGCCATTCAAATTGAAAAGGAAAAAGTAAAAAATGTGCAAATGCAGATGACATGACTTCATATAGAGAAAATACTGAACGATCCATGACAATTATGTCTAATAAATGAATTTAACAAAGTTGCAAGATATGAAAACAAACAAGCAAAAATATGTTGTATTTTGTATACTAGAAGTACACAATCTAAAATTAAATTAGAGAAGAATCTTATTTATAATAACATCACAAGAAAACACCTAGAGTTAAATTTAACCAAGAAGATGCAAGACTTAAACATTAAAAATTACTCAATGTGAGAGTTCCAGTCAAGATGGTGGAGTAAGTAAATGCTGTGCTTGCTTCCTCTCACAATCACATCAAAATTGTAACTAAACTACAGAATAGCTATCATTGGGAATCACCTAAAGTCTACCTGAACAGAAGTCCTACAACTGGAAACATACAGAAGAAGCCTTTTGAGATTGGTAAGGGTGGAGACATGAAATGGGCTGGTCCCACTTCCGTGTGTGTCAGCTGAGAATTGGGAGATTTATCTAGGCTGTAGAGATCCTCCATGAGGATCAAGGGGTCCCAGCCCCACACTGGGCTCACCAGCCCAGGGTTCCAATGCCAGGAAAAGAAGTACCTGCAACTCTGACTAAGAAAACCAGCAGAGATTGTAACTGAGTGAAACGAAGGGCTGGGTGAGTCCCAGATGTTCCTCTTAAAGAACCACACATGAACTTACTAGCTGATGGACTCATTTGATCTGAGCTCCAGTGCTGGGACAGCAGCTCAAAAGTTGCCAGGGAAATAAGGGTAGGAAGAGTAGTCTAGTTTCAGGGCAAGCTCTCTCAGACAGGAGTGCTGTCAGAGTGCATTGTTCCTTTGTTGAGCCCTCCCCTGCCCGACTTGTAGACCCAAGTGGCCACCATATCTGAGCCTCCAGCAACACAGCTAATACTAGTCACCCCACCCTGGTGTGTCCCTAAAAACCTGCTCCCCCTAAGGCACTGGCCCACCCAAGGCATTTCCAGTGGATTTTTCATACAAACAACCTGTCTTGGCTCGTGCTGTGGATTTTCCTAAAATTTCTTAAGGAAATTTAACCTAAAGAAGCAGCATCTAGTCTCAGTGTGCCCCATACCTCTTGCTGAACAGCCCCAAACCTGGCACTAGCAGCAGCCAGGCACAGTTTGTGACTTGGCTCTTGAGGCACGTCTAAGCCCAGAGTGGGTAGTGGCCACCTGTGGATTGCTTGGTGGCTCATGCCAGGTGGCTCTGAGCAGGTCGCAGACTGCTGTTGAACTTGGCCTGAAGCAGGGCCCCTCCAAGGAGGCCCCTGCTTGCACTGCACACACAGTGGGGGCTTTGTTCTGAGCCTGAGAATAATCCAGAGTTATATATGAGGATGCCACACCCTAAGAGCAGACAGGGCAGGCACCAGAGCAATACTTGCTCTGTAGGGTCAACCCCTGCACAAGAGCTCCCCCACTGATCATGGCCAGTTCTCACAGCCAATCAGCTCCAGGATCAATTCCTCCCACTGACAAATAAATAGCAACCAAGTCTCGTCTACAATAGGAGGGCACACACAACCCATATGAGGGACACACTTGGAGCACCCAGCTCACGTGACCAGGGAAGGCTGCCACTGGGCCCCACAGTGCACCTATCATATAAAGCCACTCTACTAAGACTGAGAAACATAGTAGCCATACCTAATATATAGAAACAAACACAAGTAGGTAGCCAAAATTGGGAGACAATGAAACATGTCCCACATGAAAGAGCAGAACAAAGCTCCAGAAAAAGAAATAAACACAATAGAAACAAGCAACCTACCAAATGCAGAGTTGAAAACACTTGTTATAAGTGCTCAAAGAACTTTGGGGAAGAGTGGAGATAAAAAAATCATAAAAAAGAAGTCAGAAATGAAGAACACCTTGGGAGAAATTAAGAGTAGACTAGATGAAGCAGAAGATCAATCAGCAATTTAGAAGTTAAGGTAGCAGTAGACACCCAATCAGAACAGTAAGAAGAAAAAAAGAATCCAAAAAAAAATGAGGATAGTTTAAAGGGCCTTAGGGACAGCATCAAGCATACCAACATTCACATTAGGGATACCAGAAGAAAAAGAGAGCAAAAAATTTAAAAAGTATTTTAAAAAATAATGACTGAAAAGTTCCCTAACTTGATGAAGAAAATAGATATACAAGCACAGGAAGCACAGAATGTCCCAAACAAGATGAACCCAGAGAGGTCCACACCAAGACACATCATAATTAAAATACCAAAGGTTAAATACAAAGAGAAGATCTTAAAAGCAGCAAGAGAAAAGCATTTAGTCACCTACAAGGGAGCTCCCATAAGACTGTTAACTGTTTCTCAACAGATTTTTTGCAGGCCAGAAGGGATTGGCACAAAATATTCAAAGTAATGAAAAGCAAGGGTCTACAACCAAGATTGTTCTACCCAGCAAAGCTACCATTTAGAATCAAAGGACAAATAAAGAGCTTCCCAAACAATAAAAAGCTAAAGAAATTCATCATCACCAAGCCAGTATTACAGGAAATATTAGAGGGACTTATTTAAGAAGAAGAAAAAAGAAAAAATATTTAAAATATGAAATAATAAAATGGAAATAACTACATGTGTAGCAACAATTACTTTAAATATAAGTGGATTAGGTGCACCAATCAAAAAAATAGGGTGGCTGAATGGATAAGAAAACAAAACCCTACCTATACTGCCTGCAAGAGACTCACTTCAGATGAAGACACATACAGACTGTCAGTAGAGTAATGGAAATGAATACTTAAAAAATGAAGACAAAAAAGTTGGGATAACAATATTTATACCAGACAAAATAAAACAAAGACTATAACAAGAGACAAAGAAGAACCTTGTAATTACACTTCTGGATATTTATTTGAAGAAACTTAAAACATTACTTTGAAGGGATATGTGAATGCATATGTTCATTACAGTGTTATTTACAATAATCAAGATATGGAAACCACCTAGGTGGCTTTTATATATATAAAATGGAATATTACTCAGCCATAAAAAATAATGAAATCTTTCCATCTACAACAACATGAATGGACCTAGAGGGTATTCTGCTGAGTGGAGTAAGTAAGGAAAATAAAGACAAATGTCATATGTGGAATCTAGACAACAGGATAAACAAACAACAGAAACAAGCTCATAGATACAGAGAGCATTTTAATAGTTGTCAGATTGAGGAGTGAGGGAATGTGTGAAGGGGGAGGGGTTTTAGAGGTACAAAACAGTTATGGGAATATAGAGTATAGCATAGGGAATATACTCATTATTATTATATAATAAGTATGTATAGTATCAGATGGGTACTGGATTTATCGGAACAACCAGTTCATAAGTTATATAAATGTCTAATCACTGTGTTGTACACCTGAAATTAATCTAATATTGTATGTCAGCTATAATTAAAATAATATAAATAAATAAAAAAATAAAAATACACAATGTGCTGAAAGAAATTAAAAACTTAAATAAATGGAAATATATCTCATGTTTATGGATGGGAAGACATGATATTGCTAAGATAGAAATATTTCCCAAAATGATCTTAAATAGTCAATGCAATTCCTATCACAATCTCAGTAGCCTCTTTGCAGAAGTGAAAAACCTGGTCTTAATATTCAGATTGAATTGTAAGGGACCTCAAATAGGCAAATAATTTGGCAAAGAATAAAATTGGAGGATCAAATTTCTCATTTCAAAACTTACTACAAAGTTACAGTAATAAAAACATGGTGTGGTACTAACATAAAGATAAACATAGAGATCAATGAAATACAATTGAAATTTCAGAAATAAACCTATACATACATGATCAATTGATTTTTGACAAGGCTTTTAAGAACACTCGATACAGAAAGTAGAGTCTCTTTTTGTACAGCTGTATAGCTATATGCAAAACTCTTTACAATAAAGTTGGACCATTACCTCATACCACTTACGAAAAGTAACTCAAAATAGAGCAGAGTTATAAATATGAAGGGAAACTATACAACTTTAAAAGAAAGCACAATGGTAAATCTTTATGACATTGGATTTAACAATGAGTTGTTAGAGTTGACACTATAAGCATAAGTTACAAAAGAAAAAATGGAAACTATTCAATTAAAAATGAGAAAGGGACTTGAACAAACATTTCTTCAAAAAAGATATACAAATAACTAATAAACACACAAAAGTATGCTTGACATAATTATTTATTAAGGTAAATGCAATGAAAACCTCAGTGAAATATCACTTCATATCCACTAAAATGGCTATAATTTAAAAAAAAATTGGAAAACAAATGTTGTGGCGGATGTGGAAAATTTGGAACCCTATAGCTGGCAGAAATATAAAATGGTGCCACTGTGTAAACAACTCTTCCTCAATAAGTTAAACTCAGAATTTTCTTATATCCAGTAATTTCATTCCTTTTTACCCAAAATAATTTAAAACAGGTGTTTGAACAAAAACTCGTATACAAATGTTCGCAGCATCTCTATTCACAATAGTCAAAAGGTGGAAAAAACCTAAATGTCTATCATTGAAAGAACGGATAAACACAATATGGTATATGCATTTAATGGAATAATATTCTGCCATAAAAAAAACATGTGCTAAAACATGAATGAACTTTAAAAACATGCTAAGTAAAAACACTAGCCATAAAGACCACATATTATTTCATTTATATGAAATATCCAGAATAGGCAAATCTGTAGAGACAGAAAGCAGATTAGTGGCTGCCACAGTCCTGGGAGAATGCTGAATGGGGAATGATTACCTTATGGTTACAGAGTTTTCATAGAGGTTAACAAAAAGTTCTGGAACTAGATGATGATGACAATGGTTGCACAACATTATAAATGCTGATAATGCCGTTGAAATATATATTTTAGAATAGTTAAAATAGTAAATTTGATGTTATTTGCATTATACTACAATGAAATGTAACAAAGTATTCATATATGCTAAAACATGTGAACCTTGAAAATATTTTGCTACATTTAGAAGCAAACACGTGTTACCACAGTTCATATATTTCTATGTATAAGAAATGTTCAGAATAGGCAAATATGTGGAGACAGTAGTGATTGCTTAGAACTGGAATGAGGGTGGGTGAGGAGAAATGGGGAGTGATTGTTAATGTGTATGGAATTTCTTTTTGTGCTGTTGAAAATATTCTAAAATTGCTTGTGATAATGGTAGCACAACTCTGTAAATATACTAAAAGTCATTGAATTATACACTTGGAATTGTTGAATTGAATAGAATGTAAATTCTATCTCAATATATGTGTCATTTAAAAAACCCACAATGAGAGATCACTGCACACCTATCAGATAGCTATAAAGAAAATATCAACATCAAACAGTGATTACTCAAATATTTTTGGTGAGAATTAAAATTAAAATGGTAAAATTATTCTGAAAAACTGTCTGTCAGTTTCTTATTAAATTAAACATACAATTACTGTATGACTGATGCTAAGGCATTTATAAATAAAAACTTGATTTTCACACAAAAACATGTACACACATATTTATAGCAGCTTTATTTGTAATAGCAAAACCTGGAAATAGTACCTGTGTCTTCAACAAGTGAATGATTAAACAAGTGTTGGTATGTCCATATTATTGAATACCACCCAGCATAAATAAAAAATAAATTATTGACTGATACAATGACTTGGATATAACTCAAGGGCATTATGCTGAATAAAAAAAGCCAACATCAAAAATTATATAATGTTTGAAAACATTTCTATCTATAACATTCTTAAAAATCACAAAATTATGAAAATGAATGACAGTTTGTGGTAGCCAGGGGTTAAGGATGGAGTGAGGATAGGACAAAAGTGGGTTCGAATAGCAGATAAAAACTTGAAAGACCCTTGTGATAGTAGAAAAGTTCTATATCTTGACTGTATCATTGTCAGTATCAGGATTGTGATAATGTATTATAGTTTTGCAAGATGTCATATTCTGGGGAAACATGGTAAAGTATACAGGGGATCTTTATGCTTTCTAACAGTTGCACAGGAATCTACAATTGTCTCAACATAAAAAGATTAATTTAAAATTTTATGGAGAGTTATGTAAGACAGCTAACCAAGAAGCTCTGAGCTCTTGTTCTTCTATGGAGACAAAAATACACCAAAATTTGGATAAAATAACTTTAGAAGAGCTCTGGAAAATAGTCAAAGTTTTACAACAAGCAAGGGAATTGTCAAATAAATGCCACATTTAAAATGGTAGGAAATTTTATGACATATTTATTTATACTTGCCACACCCCTCCCCAGTATGGCGCAGCTTTGGGTTGGAGAAGGCTCAAGAACAGTTTGCATTTCCCTCCCTCAAACCAGAGTGGTGAGCAAAGGAGACCTAATTTACTACAATCTAACTTGCCTTGGGATATCGGAAGGACTCCTCTCTGTTTGCTTAACTTTTATCTCAGGTGAAGAGATGCCTTAAATGCTCAAGAAAGCTACAGGAAGACTAAGATCTGCAGACACCTGGGGCAAGACATTATGGGTAGAGACATACAATAGACCATTTAAAGCTCCAAGGAGAAGCTAGGGTGAAACTATTGGGGAAATCAAGACATTTAAAAGCATATGGTAGGAGTTAAAAAAGCTCAAGAAAGAAACATGATCAGAAAAGACCTGAGAAGACCATAAGCTTTCCCCTCAGGCTGATGCAAATACTAGGAACATGTCCAGCTGGTTAGTTAAAGATTACTTCAGTGCAGAGCCAGTGTGCAAGACTGGGAGACGTGGCTTTAAAAAAAAATGTCTAATTAAAAAACCACACAGCATTTTAATAAAACAATAAAACATGTCCTGTTTAAATAAAAAAAAAGAAGTGGTAGAAACAGTTCCTGAAGAAATATAGGCATAAGACTTAGTGTCTGACTTTAAAGCAACTATTTTAAATATACTCAAAGAGCTAAAGGAAAACAAAACTGACTAAAGTGATCCTAAAAAATACTAGCAAACTGAATGCAGCAGCATATTAAAAGTGTTATACACCATGACTAAATGAGATTTATTCATGGATGCAAGGGTGGTTCAACATATGACAATCAAATAATGCAATGCGTCTTTTCCTGAGAAACAACTTTGGTGAAGCTTATTGATTAAAAGACTTAATACTATTATAAAGTCAGTACTACTCAAAGTGATCTATGGATTCAATGCAATCTCTATCGAAATCCCAATAATATATTTTTTTGCAGAAATGGAAAAATCCATCCTAAAATGCATTTGGAAGATCAAGGGAACCTGAATTGCCAAAAACAATCTTGAAAAAGAACAAAGTTGGAGGACTTACACTTCTTGCTTTCAAAACTTACTACAAAACTATACTAATTAAGGATCTGGGACTGGCATGAAGACAGACATATCAGTCTAGAACACTATAGAGAGCCTAGAAATAAACTTTCGTACGTATTCTCAAATGATTTTCAAAAAGGGCGCCAAGACCATTAAATGCGGAAAGAGACTTTTCAACAAATGTTACTGTGAAATTTAGTATCCACATGTAAAAATGAACTTATATGTAATACCATATACAAAAAAATAACTCAAAATAAATCAGAAGGTTATTCATAAGAGGTAAAACTAAAACTCTTAGAAGAAAATAGCTAAATGTCTTCATGATATTGGATTTAGCAACAATTTCTTGGCTATGACACCGAAAGCGTAAGCCACAAAAGAATAAATAAACAGTATTTCATCAAATTGAATATTTTTTCTTCATCAATGGACACTATCAATAAAGTGAAAAGGCAATCCACAGAATTGGAGAAAATATCTGCAAGTTTCATATCTATTAATAGATTAATATCCAGAATATATTTTAAAGCTTCTACAACATAAAAACAAAAAAGTGAATAGCCCAATTTTTAAAAATGTGCAATGACTTGAATAAACATTGCTTCAACTTAGATATGCAAATCACCACACGAGAAGATGCTTAACATCACTAATCGATAGAAAAATATAAATCGAAATCACAATGATATACTTTTTTACCCCAGTAGAGTGGCTATTATTTTTTTAAAAAGCATAAAAAATGTTGGTGAGGTTGTGAAGAAAGAATCTTTTATGCCATGCTGGTGGAAAAGTAAAATGATGCAGCCACTGTGGAAAATTCTATGTCAGTTGTTCAAAGAACTAAACAGAATTACCATATGATTCAGCAATTCCACTTCTAGATATATACAAATAATTCAAAGCAGAGACTCATATATTTGTATACCATGTTCATAGCAACACTATTCACAATAGCTGAAAGGTGAAAACAACTCAAATGTCTTTTAGTGGATGAATGAATAAACAAAAAGTGTCATATACTTTATAGCAAATTTTGAAACCTGAAAATGTGTCTTACAATGTCAATGGGTTTTTTTCAAGATTATTTTTGCTATTCAAGGTCTCTTGAAATTCTATATGAATTTTATGATTTTTTTTTCTGTTTTTGCAAAACTATTGTTGGGATTTGAATAAGGATTGCATTAAATATGTAGATCACTTTGGGTAATATTTTGGTTAATTTTATGTGGCAACTTGGGTAGGCAAAAATACCCAAATATTTGGTTAAATATTATTATGGATGTTTCTGTGAAGGTATGTTTTAGATGAACTTTACATTTAAATTAGTAGATTTTGAGTAAAACAGATTGCCATCCATAATATGCACAATCCTCATTCAATCACTTGAAGATCTTAAAAAAAAAAAAAGACTGACCTTTCCCAAGCCAAAGGGAATTCTTATCAGCATGCTGCCTTTGGACTGGAACTTCAGCTTTTCCCTCAGTCTACAGCTGGCTGGTGTAACATGCGTATTTGGGTTTTGCAAAGTTTCCAACATTGTATGAGAAAATTCCTTAAACTAAAGCTTTACCTTTTTTCCTCTATATATCTATGTCTGTATCTATATATTTATATGTATTTATCAGATATATGTATATTTATACATACATACATATATATATACTGTTGATTGTGTCTCTCTGAAGAACCCAAACTATCACAGGTATTATTGATGTTTGTCAATCTATGAACATGGGATGTATTTACAATTATTTATGTCCTCTTTAATTTCTTTCAGCGATATTTTTTAGTTTCCTGTGTATGTATTTCACCTCTTGGCTAGAATTGTTTTCCTTAATTTCTTTTTCAGATATTTCACTGTTAGTACATAATGATACAGCTAATATTTTCATGTAGATTTTGTACCTATAACTTTACTGAACTAACTTATTAGTTTTTTATTATTTCTTTATTCTTTTAATAGTTTTTATTTTTAATTACAGTTGACATACATTATTATATTTGTTTCAGGTATATAACAGTAATTTGATATTTATAAAACATTATAAATAATCACCCTGATAATTCTATGCATAGTTATTACAATATTATTTATCATATTCTCTATGCTATACTTTACATTCCTACGACTATTTTGTAACTACCAATTTGTACTTCTTGATTCTTTCCCCTTTTTCACCCATCTTCCAAACCCCCCTCCCATCTGGCAACAATCAAAATGTTTTCTGTATCAATAAGTTTGTTTCTATTTTGTTTATTTATTTTGATTTTTAGATTCGCATGTAAGTGAAATCAGATGATATTTGTCTTTCTCTATCAGACTTATTTCTCTTAGAATAACACCAAAATGAAATTATTTATTAGGGTTTTTTTGTGTGGAATCTTTAGCTCTTCTACATATAAGATCATGTTATCTACAAAGATGATTTACTTCTTTCTAATCTGGATAACTTTTACTTTATTTTTTAGTAAAGTATAATATATTAGTTTCAGGTGTACAACATCTATATAACATACCTTACAAAGTGATCACCATGACAACTCTAGTAACTTTCTGTCACCGTACAAAGTTGTTATTATTGAATATATTCCCTACGCTGTACATTACATCTTTATGACTTGTTTTTATTTATTTATTTTTAATTAAGTATATTGGGATGACATTTGTTAATAAAATTATATAGGTTTTAAGTATACAATTCAATATTACATCATACATATATTGTACTGTTAACCAGCCAAAATTAAATTTTCTTCTGTCACCATATATATTTATCTTATATAACTGAAAATTTTTACCTCCTAATCCCCTTTAAGTTTTTTACCCATCCTCCTATCCCTCTTCCTTCTGGCAATCATTAAGTTGTTCTTTGTATCTATATGCCTGTTTCTGTTTTGTTTTGCTTGCTCATTTGTTTTGACCTTAGGATTCCACCTATAACTGAAATCATACAGTTCTTGTACTTCTCTGTCTGACATATTTAATTTGGCATAATATCCACTAGGTCCATCTATGTTGCCACAAATGGCAAGATTTCATTATTTTATATAGTTGAGTAACATTCCATTGTGTGTGTGTGTGTGTGTGTGTGTGTGTGTGTGTCCTATTTATCTATCCATCTGTTGATGAACACCTAGGTTGCTTCCATATCTCAGCTACTATAAATAATGCTGCAATGAACATAGGAGTGCATATAAGTTTTCAAATTAGCGTTCTAAACAATTTCTTTAAATAAATATCCAGAAGCAAAACTGTTGGGTCATATGATTTTATTTTTAATGTTTTCTATAGTGGCTGAAATATTTTACAATCCCACCAACAGTGCATGAGGATTGCCATTTAACCAGATCCTCAGCAACACCTGTTATTTGTTTCCTTTTTGATAATAACAATTCTGACAGGTATAAGGTGACATCTCATTGTGGTTTTGATCTGCATTTCCCTGATTATTAGTAATGTATCTGTTGCCCATTTGTATGTCTTCCTTAGAGAAATGTGTATTCAAATCTTCTGCTCATTTAAAAAATTTATTTATTTAAATTAGCTTCAAGTATACAGTACATTGGTTAGACATCTATATAGTTCATAAAACAATCCCCCCAACTGCTCCTTTCTTCCCCTGGTCCTCCACTTAGCCATCATATTAATGCTAACTACATTCCCTCCTCCATGCTCCCCGTGCCCAACTATCAACTAGTAATTTGTACTTCTTTAACCCTTCACCCCATTCTCCCAGTCTCCCAATCCCCCTTCATCTATTTGTCACCATTTTATGTTATCTTTACCAGGTTTTAGTATTAGGGTAATATTGGCTTCATAAAATGAATTGGGAAATATTACCATCTCTTTGATTTTTTGGAAGAGTTTGAGGAAAATAGGTATTAAATTTTCTTTAAATGTTTGATAGAATTCACTTGTGAAGCCATCTGGTCCTGGACTTTTACTTTTTGGTAGGTTTTTGATGATTGTTTCAATTTCCATACTGCTGATTGGTCTATTTAGATTTTCCAGAACTTTTGATTTAATCTAGGAAGGATGTATTTTTCTAAGTAGTGACCCATTTCCTCTAGGTTATTAAATTTGGTGCTATATACTTTTTCATAGTATTCTTGTATAATCCTTTGTATTTCTGCAGTGTCTATCATAATTTCCCTTTTTCAACCCTAATTTTGTTTATTTGTGTCCTTTCTCTTTTTTCTTTAATGAGTCAAGCAAGGGGTTTGTCAATTTTATTAACCTTCTGAAGAAACCAGATCTGTGTTACATTTATTTTTTTCTATTTTTTTTCAATTTCATTTAATTCTGCTCTAATTTTGATTATTCTTTTCTTCTGGTGATTTTAGGCTTCATTCATTCTTTCTTTTATAGTTTCTTAAGATGAAACATTAGTTTGTTTATTGGGCTCATTCTTGTTTTTGAGATAGGCCTGTAATGATATGAACTTTCCTTTTATAACCATTTTTTGCTGTATTCTAAAAGTTTTGATGTGTTGTGCTATCATTATCATAGTTTTCTATGTATCTCTTCATATCTCTTTTTATTTCTCCTCTGACCCAGTTATTCTTCATTAGCACTTTGTTTAATCTCCATGTTCTTGTGGTTCTTTCTGCTTTCTTTTTACATTTCGTCTCCAGTTTAAAGCATTATGATTGGAGAATATGGTTGGATTTCAACCCTCATATTTTTGAGGCTGTCTCTGTGTCTCAGTATGTGGTCAATCCTTGAGAATGTTCCATGTGCTCTAGAGATTATTTAAGCAGCTGTTTTGGGATGAAAGGCTCTGTAAATGTCAATTATGTCCAGTTGGTATAATGTGTCATTTATGGGTGTTATTTCTTATTGATTTTCTTGTTGAATGATCTGCTCATAACTGACAATGGGGTATTTAGGTCTCCTACTACAATAGTGTTTTAGTCTGTTTCTCCCTTTAGTTCTGTTGGTAATTGCTTTACATATTTTGGGGCTCCCTGATTGAAAGAATAGATATTAATGAGTGTTATGTCTTCTTGGTGTATGATTCTCTTTATCATTATAAAGTATCCCTCAGCATCTTTCTTTACCTTTTTTATCTTGAAGTATTTTTCATTCGATATTAGTACTGCTATACCAGCTTTTTTCAAATGCTATTTGCTTGAGATATCATTTCACATTGAGTCTATATTTGTCTTTAGAGCTGAGATTTGTCTCCTGGAGGCAGCATATGTTTATTTTTTTTATTAATTCTCCAACTCTGTGCCTTTTTATTGGTGAGTTCAGTCCATTTACATTTAGGGTGATTCTTGAAATATGAGATCTTCTTATAGCCATTTTATCTTTTGTTTTCTGTTAGCTCAGTGTTTCCATTGCTTCCTTGTCCTCATGTTTCTGGGTTTTTTTTATGTTGGTTGACTTTTGTGGGAATTCCCTCTGGTTCTTGATTTGTGTATTATATACCTCATTTGTGAATCTTTGGTGTTTACCATAACAAATATGTAAATGATAGTTATATATATATATATATATATATATATATATATGTGTGTGTGTGTGTGTGTGTGTGTGTGTGTGTGCATATATGTATACACAGTTGTCCATTTTTTTCTGTGCCAGCCTTATCTCCATTCCCCTTTGTGAATTTGGAATTTTGAATCTTCCCCTTTTCAGTCATTGCTGTATTGATTTGTCCCTTTGTATGCTGAACGTTCATTACTTTCTTGCTATAGCAAATCTCTTTTTATTGTTTAAGCTTATGATGCCCCATTCTTAGTAAGAGTTGCACTCTCTGACTCTATCTGCCTGCTTGTTGCCTTACTCCTAATTATATATATATATATATATATATATATATATATATTTTTTTTTTTTTTTTTCTTGTCACTTTGTTTTAGGTGAGCTGACCCCTTTCAGTATTTCCTGTAATGCAGGTCTCGTAGTGGAGAATTCCCTCAATTTTTGTATGTTGAAAAGGTCTTTATTTTTCCTTTATATCTAAAGGAGGGCTTAGCTGGATACATTATTCTAGGCTGGTAGTTCCTTTCACTTAATAGTTTGAATATTTGATTCCACTCCTTTCTGGTTTGTAAGGTTTGTGCTGAGATATTCAATGGTAATCTAGTGGATTTTCCTTTTTAAGTTACCATCTTCTCCCTGGCTGCCTTGAGAATTCTGTCTTTGTCATTGATTTTTGAAAATTTTAATAGTATGTGTCCTGGAGAAGGCCTTTTTGGTTTGAGATAATTGGGTGTTCTGTTGATTTCTTGAATTTCAAGCTCCAGCTCATTCCTTAGATTTCAGAATTTCTCGTCAACTATTTGTCTGAAAAATGCTTACTAATCTTTGTTCCTTTTCGTCTCCTTTAAGAATGCCCAACATTTTTATGTTTCCTCTCATGATGGTATCAGCTAGTGCTTGTATTTCTCTTTCATCAGTTTTCATTCTTCAGTTTCTCTCTTTTTCCTTCTGATTTATTTCTAGATTTCTGTCTTTGATATCACTTATGCTTTCCTCCATTTGTTTGACTTTATTTTCCAAGCTTGCTATTTCATTTTTCAACTCATGCAGTGTGTGTGTGTGTGTGTGTGTGTGTGTGTGTGTGTGTGTGTGTGTGTTTTATCTCCAGATCTTTTCTGTTCTTTTTCAGGGTCTCAATCTCCTTGCTAAAGAACTCATTCTGCTCATCTAGTTGTTTTTTCAATTCCTTACTTTTTGGTATGACTCCTTTTGGATCTTGATGAGTTTTTTCAGAAGTACCCTTCTGAATTCTCTGTCATTTAGTCACATATTTCAATGTCTGTAAGCTTATTTTCTGGAGATTTTTCTCTTTCTTTCTGAGATGCCTTGTCACCTTGGTTGTTTAGGTATTAATGAAAGCGTATTCTGCTTTTTCCCCCCAGAGAGATTTATTATATAATGGTCTCTCTTTAGAAGAAGGCGCTTTTCTTTTGGTATCCAGTAGGTGGCATCTAAGCCTCTTGAATACTTGCTTTATATAAAGTATTAAAAAGCCTTTTTTTTCTTATAGATGTTTTAGCACGCTCACTACTCTCAGTCTCAGTCCTTGTCAGTGTTAGTGACAGTTTCAGTAGCATTTGCTTAGATTCCCCTGGGGTTTTGCGGTGTCCAGTCTGTAGGATATGGGAGGAGGGGCCCTCTGGGTTGGGCTGTGGGGGCTGCAGCTGAGCCCCGTGTTTTGCAACTGTGGCTGATAATAATCAACTGTTGTTTCTCTGCTGTTCCCATCTCTACGCTTTCTGCCCTGGTGCCTGGACACTACTGTCGGCCGCTGGAGTTCCCAGTTCTCCCAGGACAGGCTGTTCAGAGAACTAATCACCGCTCTCCCCTCCCTCTTCCTCCTACAGGGAGCTCTGGTTATGAGAGGCAGCTTCTTTCTTTCTCCCAGTCTACTGTCTGACTCCTGGTGTTCTGACATGTTGTAACTCTTATGCACAGATCTTATGCTCAGACATGCTTGTGTGTAGTTTGGGTGTTTCTTGTTGAATTTTAGATGTTCAGCTTATTATTGTTTCAAGGGGAGAGATCTGAAGGACATCTCTCACTTCATCATGTTTCTGACGTCACTCTCTCTATGTAATTTATTCTTTATTTTTTTATATATTTGGAGTGAAGAGGAGAGGGTTACCAAGGTGTGAGAAATCATTATGCTATATTGACCTGGCTAGAATATGGGTTCAATGTATGTATGTTAGTTTGAGTTGTCCTTTTGGAAATTACAAAAACCAGCTAAAGTGTTGGGAAACATGTACTGTACCTAGGATCTTGACTCCAATCTCTCTGCAGTCCATATTCGACAAGTCACTTAATCCTTATCATAGAATTGTTTCGTTTGTTTTTGTGTTTTGTTTTGTATTAGGCTATGTGAAGCTCACCCCAGGATGTAGGTATCTTGAAAAGATTCTTATTTGTTTTTATGTTGTGTTTTGTCTTGCAGAAAATGCCCTTCTGCCCAGTCACTTAAGGTTGAACACTTGGAGAGGAAAAAAAAGCAGTAAGTAGCAATGAACGGGCTTATTGGCTTTCAAAGTATCTCAGAACACTTGGAAAAAGTAAGCCAAATAAAGAGATGTTTTGCTCCCACAAGTTCAGAACTCTCAAAGCTTTGAAATAAAGTAAGACTCAATGTTTTGTTTGAAGTTTTTGAGCTCAGAATGAGCTCCCAAACTAGTAGTTAAAATCCAGTCTCAACATTGCTATGTGAAATAAGCATTCCATATAGTCATTAAAATAAATCCTGTTTGTTTTCCAATATGATTTCAGTGTGATATATTCATGTTTAAGAGTCATGTTCCCGTTAAAAATAATAACGTAAATAAAACCTTATATTTATAGAACTTACTACACATAAAAAACTAAAATTAAGTCTTAATATACATTATACATTAATTAATGATATACATTATCTCATTTGATATTCCCAATAACCCATTCAGGTAGGATTGTTTTTTTTTTTTACTATCCCCATTTTATAGGTGAGGAAGCTGAAGCTCAATGTGTTGCAGAGATAAGTTGGTGAGTCAGATGACAATGATTTATTTCAACAGCCTACTACAGTCTGCTACTTGGACAAGCCCAGCTACTTTAAACTTATAATGTCCAAAATTAAACTCTATTGGTTTTGGTTCATGTGAGAAGAATGAAGAGGTCTCCAGGAGCTTGAAAAGTCAATCCGATTGCTAGAGAGAGAAGCTAGTGAAAATAGTGTTAAAATAATAAAAATATTTTAGATTTTTAGTGTCCAATAGCTTTTGTTTTGGAGAGAAATGCTTGCTATTGTTTGTGCTTGTCTATTGTTCAATTTTACTAAATTCAAATATCTAATAGACAAAACTTTAAAAACTAATTTTATTGACCATCTAAACATTGATTGCCAATTTGATGAATTAAACTCCCTAAAAATTTTAAACTGCAATTACAAATTTAACATGACTTTTTAATAAACACTTCAGACAGCTGACATAACATTTGGAATTTACACAAATACAATAATTACACATATATTCATAAGCTTATGTTTAGTCTTATTCCATAGGTTAATTCCATCTTTACTTCTTCCCTTATGTTTTACCTTTTTTAAGGTTGATATACTTATTTTGATATCTTCCCAGAATTTAAATAATTTTACTATTTTTTCAACTTTTTTAGGATTTCAATAATCTTATCCAACTGAGAAGAAAGTATAAATGCCATCTCAAGCAAGCTGAGGTAACAGAATATAGGTTAAAAACTGATTCTTTGAAGGAATAAGACATAGTTGAGTAGTTCAAGGAAATTTTAACATGAGACATTGGCTATGATCCTTTTAATAATAATGTTTTATTTGTTATTTTATGGTACTTCTGATTCTCTATTATAGAGTTATTTTTTGGAATGACTTGTTTTTAATGAAGATGTTATTGTATTAGAAAATGGAGTATTCTATAACTTTTTCATGTTGTTATTACCTATAATCCTGTTTGTAAAAATACAAATATATTTATATTTATTTATATTTGTCTATATTTATCTAGTCTCAGCATTATTAAGATTCATGTAATTAATTGTATTTTATTATAATTAATGGTGCTTTCTAGAGGATTTATTTCCTAGAGTGAGAGACTGAGTCTTCTCAGATAGTTATCTTCTTTACATTATATTGTTAATCATCTTCCAACAACCTATTAGACCTATTTCTGCCTAATTATTAAGTTTGACCATCAGCATTTATCTGTCTTACTAGTTCTTAGTATACATGGCTGCTGGTCTTTGTGTGAATTAGAAAAATGATGCCCTCCCTAAGGGGATGTAATTTATGGGCATATGGTAACTGGATGGTGTCTTTGTATAAATTAAAAGGAGGTACTTACTATGGAATAACATAGCCCCAAAACCAAAGTACATTTTTTAGAAAACAAAGCTCAGGCAATAAACAAGCATACACAGTATCCATTGGTATGGTACTTGTTTTATGGAACCATATATAGCTTTCTCATGTATTCTTTCTTGCTTACCCTCTGATAGTAATGAGTATACTTTATAAAGAGACATATGTTTAAAATGAAAAATAAAACTCATGAATATTTGTTTCCTATATAAAAGCATGAAAGCTTAAATATCCTATTGAATTTTCTCTTTTATTACAATTAACTTTTAAAAAGAAATTTGGACAACGTTATGTACTCATAGCCCTTTACAGATTAAACTAGCTTCAACTAATCATAATGTATGTGTTAAAAAGTGACAGTTTGGTAGCAAAAGCCCCTTTAAATAGACTTTATATCCTTTCCAGCTTTCCAGGACTGCCCCTGACATTCTTGAAAGCATTCTTGTTTGTAACAGAGGGATTTACTTATTAGAAATTTACACATCTGATTTTTATCTTGCCCCAAAGCAAGTATCAACTACACTCCATACCAATTCTTTTAGTTGAGACCGAAGTCTAGGTACAGAAATGCTTTTGAGAATTGATAGCATGCGAAAGTGCTATTTCTACTGCTATTGTTGGACCATTGTATCGAGTGTGTGTGTGTGTGTGTGTGTGTGTGTGTGTGTGTGTGTGTGTGTGTGTAAGAGAAAAACACATGAGCATGCACATACTGGAAAAGATATTTTAAAGGCCATTATGAATTCCTATCTCTTTTTCCAACTTAACTTATTTTTTCATTGTGCCTTACATTGCTCATGACATGGTTTCATCAATCACTAACACTTTTGCCTATATTAACACTTGGGGTGGGTGGGAAACTGGAAAACAAGATACACTCAAACATCAGTTTAAGTATTTTTGGAGAGCATATGCAAAATGTTACTGCCTGTTTTTGTTGTTGTTGTTGTTATTTCTTTTTGTTTTTGTTTTTTTGGAGCACACTTAAAAAACAAGGTACCAAGTACTTTGTTGGCACGTGCTAGTATGTTCCCTGATATCTCTGCTCCTCAGTAACATACCTTTAAAGCCTCAGTTCAAGCAACTTTTCTTATGAGGAGTCCTTCTGATTCTTATCATTTCAGTTAGGGTTTCCCTCTCTATGCTCTCCTAGCATATCTAGCACTCATCACATTGTATTTTAATAGTCTCTTTGCTTGTATGTTTTCCTTTATTAAGCTGTGATATCCTCTTGGGTTGTGTTTTATTCATCTTCCAGACTTGTTACATACTGCTTGGAACATGTTAGATGCTCAATACCTATATATTAAACGTTTTAATGAGAGTCAAATAAATAGAATACAGTGATGACCTCGTTTTACCAGCCAATCCTTAAAGATTGGGCCCTTTTTCTAGTGAAGATGGAAGAGAAATTCTGTAACACTAGAGCCCCCACTTATGGGATAAGGGACTTCTAAGAGCTAAAATGCTTCCAAATTCCCTGGTGTTGTCATAATAAGCTAGTTATTTCAGGATTAGTCCACTGCTTTGTCCAGGTCAGTGCCCTACTGGGAAGGGTTTCCATTAATTCTCTATTGGGAGGTGGAAGCAGTATTTTTATTAGAGAAAGCTCCCTTGAGTCTTAAAAAATGACTATGGGCTAGCCAAGCCAAGGCAATTGGGAGGAGGCCATTTTGAGTAGAAGTGGCAAATTGAGCAAAGTGACATAGACAAAAGATAGCAAAGAGGGGTGGGGTGGGGTGGTAAAATTTTGAGAAGTTTAGTGTTTCTAATATGTTAAATAAGAAGCAAGGAAGCTAAAATGATAAATTAGCCTGGAAAGGTAAACAGCGGTGGGATTCTGAAGGGCTTTTTATGCTGCATTAAGTAATAGGATTTATGTTGGAACAGAGAAACACAGATGATATTAGTGTAGTGGTTAAAGCACATGCTCTGCAACAAAGCTGCCTAGATTTGAAATTCAGCTCTGCCTTTTACTAGCTGTGCGATTCAGGCTTTTGTGCCTTATGTTGCGCCTTTTGTAAAAGGAGAATAATAATAAGAGCATCTATTTCATAGAACTGTTTTTTAGAATTAATGAGTTAAATCAACTATGGCACTCAGAGCATTCAGTAAGTATTAACAGCTGATACTGTTAATATTTACATAGTAGAAAATCACTCTGGCAGTCTACATAGAGGGTGATTTTGAGTAGAATAGGACAAGAGGGTTGGGAAAACAAAAGGATGATTAATGTCTTTCTAGTAGCTCTCATTGAACTTTGCTGGATAGTTTTGAAGTATAGACCTATGTAATTGTTTTAATGAAATCACATACTTTAGAGATAGAGTTTTTGCAGACTCAATTAAATGAAACTGTCCCCCTTTGTTTATCCTAAGAAATGCCCTTGGGATCAACTTACTGGAAAGTCAAACTCTGGAGGTTTCAGGAACTTACATTTCATAGCTAAGCTTTGTTTGGTCCTACTGTCTTCAGAGTACAGTTCAAAACTTAGTTCCTGGAGAGAGTGAAGCCAGATGTTTCCCAGAACAAGATTGAAAATAACAGCACAGTTGAATTCCAGCATAGGTTTGAGACTAATGAAGATAATCTGATAGTTACTATCTTACTCTAAAACTCAGGTTACACATATTGGTGCCTCCTTTATATAGCATATTGGATGCAATCAAGAGGCAGTGAATATAATGAAAGGATCAGAAGGCCTGGCTGTGGATCTAGCTCTGCTACTTACTTAGATAGTCTTAAATATTCTGTAGATCTCAATTTCCTTATATGTAACATGGAGTTAATAATACTCACTATGTTATCTTTCAGGGTTGTCATGAGAATCAGTTGAGATCATCTATGTGAAAGCACTTGACGACAAGCATGTTAAAAATGAAATAATTATTTCAGCCATTTAAGGATGACTCAGAAATATAATGTGATGTGTACATGTTTGTTCTCCATTAAACAAACCTAACAAGAATTGAGAGATATGTCATAAAATCACCTGATATGCAAATCACCTTAGTCTGCACATAATTCAAAATGTGTAGGTCCTCACATGAGGACTCTCTGCTTCCAAAAGCTCAGGAATTCCACCTTGAACGTTTTTCCTGCTAAAAAGCTCTTTATGGTTACTTCTCTGTTTTGAGCTGTTCCAGAACACTAAAGTTTCTCCAAGTTTGACCACTAATCAATAAGACATTGGTGCTCTTTTCTCCAGTGTTTCTAGCAGGCTTCCTGATATATTCCCTAGATGTCATATACTACATCAAACATAGTGCCCTAACAACAATTGTTTTGAGAAATACCTCAGAGACCTCTGTCCTTTTGAAAGTATTCCACTTATCTTTCTACCAAAGATGGAAGTAAAACTAAAAAATCCTGAATTCTGGTATAGTCTCCATGGCCAGGTCCCAGGACTGCTGGACTGGGACATGGGAAATGAGTTCTTCCTTCCCTGCACCACAGACCAGCACCCCTTTGCTGAGCAGGACCTTTCCAAATACATGCTCCAAATAACAGAGTCCCCAAAAATGTCTCAAGAGAAGGCACCTAGTCCTGACAAAGATGGTACTGACTCAGAACCCAACCTGTGGATGTGGGTGAATCCCAACATCGTGTGCACCCTTGGCAACAAGATGGCCCCAAGGCCCAATAATAAAATGATCTGATAAATATTCTTTCTTTTCTTCAGTCACTTCCAAAGAATGAAGAGTCTAGGCTGCCATGATAGAGTCTCTGCTATCTTCCTTCAGCTAGCAATCTCCTCCACAAAAACAATTTACCTCTTCTCCCAGCAGCTGGGAGCTCAGAAAAGAAGAGACTGAGGAAGATGGGGACAATTTCTCTGTGACCTTCTAATCCCCTGACAAAGGGGAGTGCTTCCAGAGCTAAAGTTGTGTCAAGGCAATAGCTAGGAGAGGAGGTCCTAGCCCCACCCCCATCTCAATTACAGTCACTTAATTGTCCTGGCATTAAGAAACAGCTCCCACCCTATGGCTGCAATATGCAAGAGGTATACAGTTTCACCCAACAACATTTACCTTTTTTTCTGGACAGCTCCAAATAGCTGGAAGAATACAATCTGTCACAACCTTTGCTTCCTGGGAAGCTTCAAGAAGACACCAGTCTGCCTCCAGAATATAGCCAACACAAGGCCACAGTCTGGTCTCTGGAGACTTACTGAGGAGAAATAAGGCCACTTTCAGGAGACTAACGCCTTGGGCTCTGCTCATAAGGAGAGAATCCAACAGTGCATCAGCCAGCCGGATGTGATAACCTCTCTCTTTGACCTTTGAAGTATCACTGCTCCCTTTCCAGAACACTGCCTTTCTTACCGTACCTACCCATGTCTTGATTGGCCTTCATTAATTACTAAGCCTAAGGTGCCAACCTGTACTGCTACAAGAATAGTATTAAATAAAGTTAAAGGTTAGTACAGAGGAGGGAGAAATTAAATCTAGGTGAGAAATCATAAAAGTGGTGTGAGGACAGTGGCAGTTGTTCTGTATTTTGAGCAGACACAGGAAATCCTAGAAACAATGGTATGGCATACAAGGAGAGAAGGGAATTTTTTTTAAGGAAAGGGGTTCCTTTTACAAGAGATTATGCTCACACATGAAAACAAATGGTGGAGACCCAATAATTCCACCTCTGGGTATTTATCTGAAGAAACCCAAAACACTACTTTGAAAGGACATGTGAATCCATATGTTCATTGAGGCATTATTTACAATAGCCAAAATATAAAGGCAACCTGGGTGTCCATCAATGGATGAATGGATAAAGAAGAGATGGTATGTACACACACACACACACACACACACACACACACACACACACAATGGAATATTACTCAGCCATAAAAAGAATGAAATCTTGCTATCGTCAACAAGGATGGACCTAGAGAGTATTGTGCTGAGTGGAATATGTTAGAGAAAGACAAATGCATATGATTTCTCTTATATGTTTAATCTAAAGAACAAAATAAATGAACAAACTCAAAACAGAAACAAACTCATAAATACAGAGAACAAACTGATGGTTGCCAGATGGAAGGAGGGTTGGGGGGATGGGTGAAAATGGAGAAGGGATTAAGAAGTACAAATTGGTACTCACAAAATAGTCATGGGAATGTAAAGTATAGCATAGGGAATATAGTTAATAATGTAATAACCATGTATGATGTCAGATGGGTTCTAGATTTATCGGGATGTTCACTTTGTAAGTTATATAAATGTCTAATCACTATGTTGTATATCTAAAACTAATATAATATTGTGTGTCAACTATAATTGAAAAATAAAAAAAATATATTTAAAAAAAGATAATGGTGAAGTGTAAAGCATAAAATGCAGGATGGGGCCAGACCTTTGAGAGCCTCAAATTCTATGTGCAGGTGTACATACATAAAAAGAACTGTGCTTGATGTTCAAAGCCTAGAGATTCAAGTGTCCCTTTTCCACCATTCATCAGCTATATCTCCTTTTTACGTGCCCCATTGTACCCTTCAGTTCCTGAACTTCTCTGCTTTGTTCTGTTGCCATACAATTCCAATACTGACAAATAATTCCAAACAGCTACTTTTATTTATTTTTATTTTTTTCTTATTTGGGATTTTTTTCAATTGCAGTTCACATTCAATATTATTTTTTATTAGTTTCAGGTATACATGGAAGTAGTTGGATATTTATATAATTTATGAACTGCTTCCCCCGATTAGTCTAGTACCCACCTGGCACTATACATAATTATTGCTATATTATTGACTATGCTCTCTATCCTGTACTTCATATCCCTGTGACTATTTTATAACTACCAATTTGTACTTAATCACTTTCCCTTTTTTACCCATCCCCTACTTCCTAGCTGGTGACCACCAATTTGTTCTCTGTATCTGTGAGTTAGTTTCTGTTTTGTTTCTTTGTTTATTTTTTAGACCAATCAGCTACTTTTAGTTTGCATATTGAAAGCTCTTTAATTGAACCTGTATTAACTATAAGCCTTTCAATAACAAAACTTTGCTTTCCATTCTTTCATTCATCAAAACTTTGTTGAGGAAATGCCAATGTATCAAAGTCTAGTTTAGGTGCTGAGGATAAAAAGCTGACAGCTTTGTGGGAGACAGACACATAAATAGATATTTGTAATATAAATGTGAAGAAACAAATGTGCAAGGTTGCTATGAAAATGGGAAGATATTTTTTTTTCTGGGAAAGACATTGAAAAAGAAGTAATTTTGAGCTTGTTTCAGAGAAAAAATAGGGATTTGCTGGACATATAACTTGGAGAACAGACATCACAGAAGCAACAGTGTGTGTGAACAAAGTAAATGCAGTGTTTGGAGGAATGGTAGGAAGTTCAGTGTGGCATAGCTATATTAGGGCCAAGAGTGGGGAGAAAGGTAGGCAAGAGGCCTTTCCTGTGCTACTTAGGTATCTGGACTTTATTCTGTGGGCTTTTGGGAACCAAGAGATATCAGAGGTGTTTTACTAAATAAAACAAAAATAAACAAACAACAATGAACATTTCAGCATTTGTTTTTTTAATTTCAAAATTCTCTTTAATATTTTTTTCTGTACAAATAAAGGTTCCTTTTTCAAATTTAAGCATATTTTTCTCCTTTTTATGTTAGTATAGTATTAAAGAAATATCCAGGAGAAAATGTATTAGATTTTTAAGTGTGCATTTAGTTGCAAAACCTTCAATAATGAGAATTCGAAAATGCCTGTAAAATACAAAAAAAAACCAATTCAATATAATTGTAAATCAATTGAAAATTTTACTTTTTGTAATTGTCTATTATAGCTCGTACAAAATTGTATATTTGGGTTGAATTGAAAAAACATTCAAACAGTATTCTTTAACAAAATAATTGTAGATGTTATTTCTGTATCACAAGACAAAGTTGACAGAATATCTTGGAACTAATAAAATATTCTTGCTATAAGCATTTAACATTTGCTTCTCTTTTTTTTTCAAAATTAACACTAGTAAGTAAAAGGGCTTATTGTGAAATTAAGATTGCTTGTACCACAAACTACATTTCTAATATATGTAATATATCTACTCTGTAAATTTCAAAACATTGAAGACTCATTTTCAGAACTGAATTTTCTGCTTCAACCTGGCACCTTAGAGTTTTGAAACCCTCTGTTCGACTTTTTCTGAATCTTCTTTCTGTACTGGTTGGGAAAGCTGTGACTAGGCATGACTTTTCTTTGGTTATCTCAGATGACAAGGATGAAGGCAGATCTTCCTTTGGAATTATTTCTTGCTCCTCTTAACTAGATCCTGGTACTTCAAGTAACTTGTTCATGGTTACTGCTCTCCAGAGCTCTTTGTTCATGGATGCCAGCAGCAAGCAGTTCTTGCACTGGTATTACTAATCTTTTCTTTGGAAGGCTTCAAAATCAGTTTTGGGGAGTGGTAATACTCATCATTCACCACATCAAGGAAAGCTTTGTAAATGTCAGTAAGTACTTTGATATTTATCAGAGCTGTGTACACTTGATACAGATATTTTTTCCCTTAGGCTTGCTGCCTTCTTTCTTTTTATTAAAGTCATAAGTGATATTTTTCCTGTATTTATTCAGACCTAAACTTTCAGGTTGTGCAGAATGAGAAAAATATATGAAGAGCACAGGAATATGTTTACCTAAGCTAATGTTATCATCCATTGATTTCACACCCTGCATTTGTAACTTCAATTTGAAAAGTGCTCTGAATAACAAAGTAAGTTATTTTAAGAAACAATTACATATCTCTTTTCTCTGCTTCTCTTCCCCAAAGAGGTTTCATCCTCTTCTTCATCTGTAAGCATGGTATGAAGATTTCTGTTAAATTCATCTACCAAATCTTCTTTTCTCTAATTCTTCAAGCACCCACAGTTCTGTATCAGTAGGCAAACTGCCTTTGAATTGCTATTCCCTGCTGTTAAATATGCTTCAAGATCATATATTTGATGAAGGGGGAGCAGTTTAATGGAGGCTAGTAATCAGTTTTTCAAACTTCTATGTCACTTTTAGCATCGTTTTTGGGAAAAAGTTTTACCTGCTGGCAGCCCATTCTAGGCAACTCTTCTGTCATTACATTTTTGAAATATAAATGAATATTTTCTTGAAATAACTAGTTCTTGCCTAGTGTTTTCACCTCTTTCCCAGTACTATAGCCTATAGTTTCTTTTGTACAACACTTAAATGTTATCTAAAAGTGCAAGTCACTTCACTAGTACAGGCACATCTTCTTGCCACAAAGGCAGGCAGATGTAATAGTATCAAAACATTGTAAAGAGGTCTAAATATGGGGTCTTTTTAAAAGGAAATTAAAATTACTTAATATGACATTCTGCCCAAACTAGATTCTTTCTGAGGATCCAGGTCTTTAAATGACTTCACAGGGAAAGTGACAGAGGAGGCAAGGACAGATGATGGGATCAATAAGCTGCTGGCAGCAGACACCAGGGCAGGGCTCCGGGTTCAGGAACGACAACAGGAAAGGCTTTGGGATCAATCATGATTGGGCAGAACTGAGGGGAGCAAGAGGGACTCAGGCTTCAAGAGGGGCGTCAGGGACAGGGAGGGATTCAAAGGTTTAGAGTGGGCAGGGGTGGTGAAGCTGAGTTCTGGCTCCGAGGTCCAGCTCTCTTGATCTTGGCAGTGATGTGGGCAACCACTAGCAAGAACTGAAGGAAGTTGGGGGAACAGGGCTGCAGGGCCGCGCAGTGGCACCTGGGGCAGTGGCTGCAGCTAAAAAGCTTTCTGGGAGACTACTTGGCTGTACCTCCTTTGCCCCCCGAATGGATGGCTGAACTCAGCACCTGGAGGCTGCCACTCAGAATCAGGCTGAGGTGACTTTTGTGCACATTTCTAGCTGTCAATCTAGTACTGGCAATAAAAGTCACATGTGACACTGTCAGCATCAACAGCACTACTGTGGTTACTGCATGCTCACGAAGGAACTTTTGAAAAGGGGGAGTAACAAACGTGCACTTAAAACTTGGAACTCAGTTCATCAGCCCCCTTAATTTGCCAGCCCCTTGGGTTTCACTAGCCTCAGTGATTATGAAGACAGCAAGCAGATAAAACTACCACTTTAGGATGAGGAGCTCAAAAAAGACCAAATAAGAAGTGGAATTATTTGTTCCTCTACCTCATCTGTGGGGAAATCATTTTCCAGGGTTATTCCCCTTAAAGAGAGACAGAGCTAGGTGCATAATGGACAGGAACACATAAAAGACTTAGACTTCCAGCACTATTTTATGACTGTAAGAAAGGTATTTCATAGCTTATTTCTCTTCACTTGTAAGAGAGAAATAATGTTGACTTATGAATTGCTATTAAATTTAAGAGAGAATTTATTTAGAAAGTTCCTGTTATATGTAGCAGGTACTGTATGTTTATTCTTTCTCACCATTTAGAATTATTGATTGCATCACAGAGCATTAAGTCCTCTTGATTAGAAGTCAAACAGCACCAGCAGCTGTTTTTTCTCTCTTTGTGTTATTGAGAGTAAAGAAGTCTATCTACTTTGTCTAGCCTCTTCTCAGAAATGAAAAAAAAAGGGAGACTGGATTAGACCCATTATCATTTCCAAACAACTAGAATACTTACAAAGCTTACTTGAGCTCTTGCTTCTTCAGTAACTTGTAGATGTATTTAGGGGTAAAGTGCCACAATATAACTTGTTCTTAATTGAATGAACTTCACCAAGGGAAAATGTAATTTTAATTATATTTTTATTTATTATTTATTTTTATTATATTAAATTAGATCTATAAAGGTTTACTGTAGCCAGCACAGAAGCAATCTTTTAGCACGTATTATTTTAAAATTCTGGAATTCTGTCATTTGAACAGTAAATAGGCATATAGTGCAAACATCCAAAAGGTTTTAAAAGATATATTAGTGAAAAGTTAGTTCTGAACCATTTTTGATGGCAATATTTCTAAAATTTATCATTTATCCAATCTGTTAAAAGATAATTTTCAGAAAAAGGTAAAATCATGACTCATTCAAGAATAAAAATGAACAGTCACAGATTTCATATTACTACTTCTATGAGAAAACATGGCAGATATTATTACCTGTTCAAAGAAAAAGTTTACACAGATTAGAGGAAAGTTAAGATTAATTGCAAATGGAGGCAAAATGGTTTTCCAACTAGGGAAGAAAGGTTAATTAAACCTGACGGTATTTAATTTACATAGTTATTAGTTACCTACAGTTTATAGAGTTACAAAATAGCTCAAGGACAATGAACATGGCTAGATTATGACAACCCTGAGAGCCTACTATAAACAATAAATAATTTTCCATTGAAACACAAAATGTCTCTCAAAGTGAGTCAGTCCTCTCATTTTGATCAAAAATAGTCTCGAAGGAAGATTATTCTTGCTCACATTAAATTTAGTGTAATTATTTACATAGCTGGAGTGAGAATTGGTTATATACCATGTAGGTCTTCCTAAATTTACTTTGCTGGAATTCCAGATTGGACTTTTTCAAAAGTTTAAGGCTAGAAAGCAACCCAAGAACTCACTACCAGATTTCAACTATAGTACCTATAAATCTGGGCAAATTCTTCTCAGAGTCCCCCAAATATTCTGTTTCCTAGGCCTGCCAGGAAGTGACTTTCTTTACATGAACATTGTAAACATAGATGCCAGACCAGTTTTCCCAAGAAAGCTTTGTAAACATTGGCTCAATAAAGTCAATCTTAGATCCCTAAAAGTGTCTGATCATATTAGATTAAGTGAACACCACTCTCAAATAAGACATTCCAGTCAAAGCCTAAGTTGCATAACTACTGTTTCCAATTATATTCTGATGACAAGGAAAACAGATTCTTATCGAACCTATGCAAATAATCATATTGCCATGAAAATAAGAACACAAATAAGAATTTGCAAATTCTAAAGGTGTTAGGTAAAAAGAAAAAGATGTCATTTATAAATATTTCATTTCTGATTGCAAAAGCATAGTCTACTAAATTGTTATGAGTTATATGAAAGAGAAAGGAGTTTCTTATATATCCAGAAGATAAAACATTAAACATCAGCCGTATTCCAAACAAAATCCACAATCATCCCTGATTAGTTTATTCAGGCCTAATCAATTAATTCTTCTCCTTGATATTGGGTTAGCATTCTCACAAACCCATGTTCTTCTCTACTAAAATTTTTGGAAATCTTGACTTAACTTCTGGTATAGTCTTAAAGTTGCAACAGCAATGCTATCAGAAGCCTGTGCACAAGAGTAACTTTTCCCATGAGGTTTTGAGACAGGTTTCTTAGTTGAGGCTAAAGAATGTAAGCCTGTAGCTGATTGGAAGTATTTCCAGTGAAGAAAACAAAAACTTGGTAGATTATAAAATCTTAAAATGGCTGTGGTTAATCTGTTACAGATAATCTTCAAAAATAAAAGATCCGATAAGAATTTATAACATGAATAATAATGAAATGAAAATGGAAATTCAATAAATTTTGTAGAATGTAAAACAAAAAAAAATCAATCCAAAAAAATAAGTGAAATATCTAAAAGCAAAATAAATTAACTTTTTTCAAGGAAGACAGTAGATGTTATATTTAACTTATAAATGTGGATGAACAATACAGAACACTCCACCCAACAGTAGGAGAGTACACATTTTTTTAAAGTTCATGTGATACATTTTCCAGGATAGATCATATGATAGGTCATAAAAAAGTCATCATGAATTTTAAAAGATGGAAACTATAATAAATGTATTTTGTGATCACAAATGAATTGAAATTAGAAATCAATAGCAGAGAGAAAACTGGAAAACCCACACTATGGAAATTAACACATTACTAAATAATCAATGAATCAAAAAAGAAATCCCAAGGAAATTAGAAAATATCTTGAGACAAAACACAACATAGAAAAATGCCTCAGACACAACAAAAGCTGAATAAAAAGGAGAATCTATAGGTGTGAATGCTTGTATTAAAAAAAAAAAACAGAAGAGCTGGTAGAAACATGGTGAGTGAGAGATGTTCTCAGATCTCTCTTGTTGAAACAACAATAAGCTGAATATCTAAAACTCAACAACAACAATAACAACACCCAACCTGCACACTAGCATATCTGAGCATGGGATCGACACATAAGAGCTAGCACAGGTCAGAACTTTGGGTGCCAGGCAGTGGACTGTGAGAAAAAAAGAAGCTGATTCTCATAGCCTGAGCTCCCTGTACAAGAAGGTAAAGAAGAGAAGGTGTGGTGAGATTCCTAAACAGTCCTTCCTGAGAAAGCTGGGATCTCCATGCAGCCAGTGGCAGTGTCCAGACATCATGAAAGAAAGCAAAGAAGTGGGGATGGCAGAGAAACAACAGTTGATTTTTCCCCGCTGTGAATGCAAAACTGTGGCTGAGCTGCAGCCCCAATCACCCAACCCAGAGTGCCCCTCCTCCCATACCCTACAAGACCAAACACCGTGCAGCCCCATGGGAATGTGAGCAAACAAAACTGTCACTAGCACTGACAGGGACTGAGACTGAGGGTAGCTAGTGTGACAAAATATCTACAAGAAAAAAAAGGCAATATTAAGGGCTTATAAAAGCAGGGATCTAAGAGACTTAGATGACAAAAACTTAAAATGGCTGTTAATTTGTTACAGATAATCTTCAAAAATAAAAAATCTGATAATAATTTATAACATGAATAATAATGAAATGAAAATGGAAATTCAATAAATTTTGTAGAATGTAAAACAAGAAAAATCAATCAAAAAAATAAGTGAAATATAAGTGCCACTTACAGGAAACAAACAAACAAACAAAAAACCTTCTTTGCAATGGGCTAGAGAGACCTTTATATAATAAATCTTTCTGGGGAAAAAAAGCAGAATATGCTTTCATTAATGCCTAGATGCAGATATAGTCTTTTAAACAACATGAACAAACAAGGTGACAAGGCATCTCAAAGAAAGAGAAAAATCTCCAAAAAAGAAGCTTACAGCATAGAAATATGTGACTTAAATGACAGAAAATTCAGGATAGTGCTTCTGAAATAACTCAGTGAGAACCAAAACAAATCATATAAAAAATTTCAGGAATTGAAAAAACAACTAGATGAGCAGAATGAGTTCTTAAGCATGGGGAATAAAACCCTCAATAAGAACCGATTAGAACTTCTGGAGATAAAGAACACACTGAAAGAGCTGAAAAATGAAATAGCAAACTTGGGAAATAGATTTGAACAAATAGAGGAAAAGATCAGTGATATCAAGTACAGAAATCTAGAAATAAATTATAAAGAAGTGATGAACCGAAGAATGAAAAATAATGAAAGAGAAATTCAAGAACTAGCTGATACCATCATGAGAGGAAACATAAAAATAATGGGCATTCTCAAAAGGGAAGAAAAGGAACAAAGATTAGAAAGCATTTTCATACAAATCTAAGGAATGACTGGAGCTTGGAATTCAAGAAATCAACAGAACACCCAATTATCTCAAACCAAAAAGGCCTTCTCCAAGACACACACTATTAAAATTTTAAAATCAATGACAAAGACAGAATTCTCAAGGCAGCCAGGGAGAAGATGGTAACTTATAAAGAAAAATCCATTAGATTACCATTGAATATCTCAGCACAAACCTTACAAACAAGAAAGGAGTGGAATCAAACATTCAAACTATTAAGTGAAAGGAACTACCAGCCTAGAATAATGTATCCAGCTAAGCTCTCCATTAGATATGAAGGAGAAATAAAGACCTTTCCAACATACAAACATTGAGGGAATTCTCCACTATGAAGCCTGCACTACAGGAAATACTGAGAGGGGTCAGCTCACCTAAAACAAAATGACAAGAAATATATATATATATATATATATATATATATATATATATATATATATATATAATTTATTTAGGAGTAAGGCGACAAGCAGGCAGATAGAGTCAGAGGAGTGCAACTCTTACTAAGAATGGGGCATCATAAGCTTAAACAATAAAAAGAGATTTGCTATAGGAAGAAAGTAATGAACATTCAGCATACATAGGGACAAATCGAGACAGCAATGACTGAAAAGGAGAAGATTCAAAAATCTAAATTCACAAAGGGGAATGGAGATAAGGCATGCACAGAAGAAAATGAATGACTGTATATGTGTGTGTGTGTGTGTGTGTGTTTATATATATATATATATATATATATATATATATATATATATATACTATCATTTACTATTTGTAATGTTAAACACACACCAAAGATTCACAAATGAAGTATATAATACAAAACAAGAACCAGAGGGAACTCTCACAAAAGCCAACCAACATAAAAAAAAACAGAAACACAAGGACAAGAAAGCAATGGAAACACTGAGCTAACAGAAAACAAAAGATAAAATGGCTATAAGACCTCATATTTCAAGAATCAAGAAATGGAGTGAACTCACCAATAAAAAGGCACAGAGTTGGAGAATGAATAAAAAAAATCAACCATATGCTGTCTCCAGGAGACACAGCTCCACTCCAAAGACAAATATAGACTCCATGTGAAAGGGTGGAAAATGATATTTCAAGCAAATGGCATTCAGAGAAAAGCGGGAGTAGTGGTGCTAATATCAGATGAAATAGACTTCAAAATAGAAAAAGATAAAGAAAGATACTGAGGAACACTTCATAATGACAAAGGGAACCATGCATCAAGAAGGTGTAACACTTATTAATATCTATGTTCTCAATTAGGGAGCCATGTAATATGTAGAGTAATTACTAACAAAGCTAAAGGGAGAAACAGATCAAAACACTACTGTAGTAGGGGATCTAAATACCCCCCTGTCGATAAGGACATATAATCTAAAAAGAAAATCAAAGAGGAAATAACATTCTTAAAAGAAATATTAGAAAAACTTTTCCAAAAAAATCGAAGAGGAGACAATACTTCCCCAACTCTTTTTATGAGGCCAATATTACCCTGATACAAAACCTGGTAAAGATAACACACAAAAAGGAAAACTACAGACCAATATCTCTTATGAACACATATACAAAAATCTTAAATAAGATACTAGTGATCCAATTACAGCAACTTATTAAAAAGATTATACACCATGATTAAGTGGGCTTCATCCCACAGGCACAGGGATGGTTCAACATACATGAATCAATTAATGTGATACAACACATAAATAAATTAAAAAATAAGAACCATGTGATCATATAAATAGATGCAAAAAAAGCCTTCCACAAGATAGAGCATCCATTTATGATTAAAAAAAACTTAACAAAATGAGGGTTTATATATGATAAACCCTCAGCTGACATAATACTTAATGGTAAAAAAACTAAAAAGCTTCTCTCTAAGATCAGGAACAAGGCAAGACTGTCCACTATCGCTATTGTTATTCAATACAATATTGGAGGTCCTGGCAAGTGCAATCAGGCAAGAGAAAGATATAAAAGGCATCCAAATAGAAAACAAAAAAGTCAAACTGTCACTATTTGTGGCTGACATGATTCTCTATATAGAAAACCCTAAAGACTCCACAGAACACTACTAGAAATAATAAGCAAATACAGTAATGTTTCTGGGTACAAAATCAATGTTCAAAAATCCATAGTTTTCCTATACTTTAATAATGAAGTGTTAGAAAAAGAAGTGGAAGAAATCATTCCTTTTGCAATTGCAACAAAAAAAATTCCTAGGAATAAATCTAACAAAACATGTAAAGGACCTATATAATGAAAACTACAAGACCCTATTAAAAGAAATCAAAGAAGATACAAAGAAATGGAAAGATATTCCGTGTTCTTGGATTGGAAGAATCAACATAGTTAAAATGACCATATTACCTTAAGCATTATACAGATTTAATGTAATTCCAATCAAAATCCCATTGGCATTTTTTAAAGAAATAGAAAGAAAAATCATCAGATTTGCATGGCAAGACAAAAGACCCCGAAATTGCCAAAGCCATCCTCAGATAAAAGAATGAGGCTGGAGATATCACTCTGCTTGAATTCAAATTATACTAGAAAGCGACCGTAATCAAAACAGCATGGTATTGGCAGCAAAACAGACACACAGACCAGTGGAACAGAATCAAGAGTCCAGAAGTAAACCCATAATTATATGGGCACATATTTTTAACAAAAAAAAAAAACCCACAAACATACAGTGGAGAAAGGAAAGCCTCTTCAATAAATGGTCCTAAGAAAACTGGAAAGCCATCTGCAAAAGAATGAAACTAGACTGTCGTCTATCACCACACACCAAAATTAACTCAAAATGGATTAAGGACCTGAATATAAGATCTGAAACAATAAAATGCATAGAAGAAAACATAGGAACTAAGCTCAAGGACCTTGGACTTAAAGAGGATTTTATGAATTTGACCTCAAAGGCAAGGAAAGAAAAAGCAAAAATAAATGAATGGGACTACATCAATCTAAAAAGCTTGTACTCAGGTAAAGAAACCATCAACAAGGTAAAGAGACAACCTTCAAAATGTGAAAATATATTTGCAAGCAATGCCTCTGATAAGGACTTAATCTCTAAAATATACAAAGAACTCATACAACTCAATAACAACAAAAACAGCTAACAATCTAATCAAAAAATGGGCAGAGGATCTGAACAGACACTTCTCCCTAGAGGACATACAAACGGCCTACAAACATATAAAAAGATGCTCAACATTGCTAGAAATGCAAATCAAAACCACAATGGGATGCCACCTTACACCTGTTAGAATAGCTATTATCATCAGGACAAGTAATAACAGATGTTAGAGAAGATGCGGAGTAAAAAAAAACCCTCATACACTGCTGGTGGGACTGCAAATTAGTACAGCCACTATAGAAAACAGAATAAAGTTTTCTCAAAAAACTAAGAATTGATCTGTCATATGATCTGACAATCCCTCTACTGGATATTTACCCAAAAGACTTGAAAACTCATATCCGAAAAGATATTTGCACACTGATAGTCATAGCAGCATTATGCACAGCGGCCATGACATGGAAGCAACCAAAGTGTCCTGTGATAGATAATTGGCTAAAGAAGCTGTGGTACATATATACAAGAGAATATTACTCAGCCAAAAGAAGAGAAGAAATACTGCCATTTGCGACATTATGGATGGACCTTTAGATAATCATGCTAAGCGAAATAAGCCAGACAGAAAAAGTTGAAAATCACATGATATCACTTATATGTGGGATATAAACCTAAAAGCATCAAATGAACAGGACAAATAGAGATTCGTGGACTTGGACTAAAGACTAGTGGTTACCAGAGTTAAGGGGGAACAGGAAGGCCTTGAGGAAGGTAGAGGGGCTGAAGGGGGTCAAATGTGCGATGACAGAAAGATATCTAACTATGGGAGGTGAGCACACAGTGTAAATATATTTATGCCTTACTAGTAAAATGTACAGCTGAAATTTATTGAATTTGGTTAACCGATATCACCACAATAAACAAACAAACAAACAAATAAATAATAAATAAAATAAAAATTTTTTTCCAAAAGAAAACAAGTAGTGATCTCAAGTCAATATCTTACATTTCAGCTTAAGCAGTTAGAAAAAGAATAAACTAAAACCAGATGTAAAAGAAAGAAGGAAGGAATAATAACTAGATCAGAAATAAACAAAGTAGAGAATAGGAAAACATTTTTAAAAATCAACAAATCAAGATTTGGTTTCTTACAAGATCAACAAGGTTGACAACTCTTTAGCTATGTCACTAAGAAAAAAAGAGGAAAGACATATAACTAAATCAGAAACACAAGAGTGATCATTATGACATAGTTTACACAACTAAAAGTGATTGTAAGAGAGTATTATGAACAATATTATGCCAAAAATTGGATAACATAGATTAAGTGGACAAATTCTTAAAAACATACGACTTACCAAGACCTAATCATGAAGAAATAGCCAATATTAACAGACCTGTAACTAATGAGGTGATTAAATCAGTAATCAAAACCTCAAAACAAAGATAATCCCAGAACCATGTGACTTTCCTGGTGAATTCTACCAAAAATTTAAAGAAAAGTTAATATAATCTTCCTCAAACTCTTTCAAAAAATTACAGAAAAGGAAAAGCTTCCAAACTCATTCTATGAGGCCAGTATTACTCTGATAAAATAGCCAGATGAAGATGCTATAAGAATATTAGAAATTGATGTCCCAGATGAACAGTGATGGAACAATCCTCAACAAAACACTAGCAAACAAAATTCAACACCATATTAAAGGATTATTCACATGACCAAGTGGGATTTATTTAAGAATACAAAGATAGTTAAACATTATGATATCAATCAATGTAATATATCTCATTGACAGAATAAAGGAGAAAGGTTCTGGTCAAGATGACAGAGTAGGGAATCACTGTGCTTGCCTCTTCCCTGATCTCATTAAAATTACAACAAAATTATAGAAAAACCAACCTGGAGAACTATCTGAAGACTAGCTGAACAGAACTGCTATAAGTGAAGATATAAATAAGAGGCCACATTGAGACTGGTAGGAGGGGAAGAAACGCAACATGTGTTGTGAGTTATCATGGGGAGGAATATTTCAACTACAGAGGTTCCTCCAGAGGAATGAGGGGCCTCAGCTCAGTGTTTCAGTGCTGGAAAGAGGAGTCCCCGTGAAATCCAGCTGTGAAAATTAATGGGGATTTTGACTGACAAGGTGAAACAAAAACCAGATATAAACCCAGACATCCCCTTCAAGGGACCATATAAAGAATCACTCACAGGCACTCATTCTGGACTCCAGTGGAGGGACAGCAGTTCAGAAGGTGCCAGAGATATACAGGGAAAGACTAAGTTGTGTGGCTTAAGGATGAGAGTTGAAGAGATAGCCACCATTGCCCCTATGTTGAGCCCTCCTCCAGTGCAGCCTATAGGTGGGTGCCACTTTTCTTGCATTGAGCCCTTTCCCAAACATGGCCAAATCTGAATCTAAATTGGCTTGGTGCAGTTCACTCAACCTGCCCTGGTGACCTTCTGAGACCCCACTCCATCCAATTCTCACATTTTCAGAGTCTTATTTATGACTAGGCAACAAGCCTCACCCTGCACTCTTAGCAGGAGGCTCCTTCAGCAGCAATCAAGAGGCTTTGGCTCAAGTGCTTCCACAGACACTTTCAGTGGCAGGCAATCAGCACTTGTCCAAGCTGCAGTATTTCTTGAACAAATCTCCAGGGACTGCGGGCCCAAGGAGGATGGCAGCTGGTCTTGGTGTGATCTGAGGCTTTTGAGAGTGGCCACATGATCATCATTGGTGCCAAATGTGAATCTGCACTAATGCAGTAAATACCATTTGCCCTACCCTGGTGACTCACTGGAACCCTGATTCACACAATCCATGTAGTGCCCCAGGCTCTTTCAGCTGCTGTACCTTATGAAAAGCCAGTAGGCAGCTTCAGGCCTTGGGATACCCTAGACATTTTGCTGAACTGCCCCAGGCCCAGTATTGGTGGCAACTGCCCTCGGTTCATAGCATGGCCAATCCCAGATCCAGATCCAGTGTAGGCAGAGACCAACCATGGATCCATTTGTAGCTTCTACCAGATGGTCACAAGCAGTAGCTGACCTTGGCCTGCACAGGAGAACCTCCCAAGGGTTCCTAGAATCAATAAACCTGGTGTTAGGTTTGTCAAAGGAGGAATGCACAAGCAGAAGTGGTTAAGCAAGGTTTGTTGTAGCTGAGTGACAGCTGAGCTGAGCTGAAGATGGTGTCAGCCCCAAATGTGAGGGGTTCCTGAAACTTATATGGGGCTTGAGGAGGGCTTTTTCAGTGGAAATATTTTGGATGGGTAAATTGACGAGGAAGGGAGGAAAGTCCAGTGAAATGGGAGGTGAGCATGTAGTATTGCCAATCCAGATGCAAGGTCTGGTTCCCACATAAAAGGTAAGGGAGGAGTCTCATTCCCACACTACAGAGGGCAAAGATAGGGTCCTCCTGAACCTAACATTCCAGTCTTTTTCTTTTATGGAATAAGGATGGCAACTCAAACTTCTGTAGCTGCTTCCTGCTGAATAGGAGTGGCAGGATGTGTTGAAAAGAAGTTTGGTAGTGGATAGTCGACTGGAGTGTGGCATTGACTGGTAGGTTCTGCTGGCCAGAGGGCTTGATAGTGTGGCATGGAGTGAAGTAGCATTGCTTTTGCGATAGACTCATTGGAAACACGTAAAAAACAGTCCTGGAGGAGGGAAGAAATTTGGCGCATTATGGAAAGCCTAAAGGCCAAAATAAAAAAAATGAAATTTAGAGGCCCTTTGAAGAGTAAGAGCCAGGTAACCCAGTTGGTTTGTAGCCAGGTGTCCCAAGAATTTTCTTGGTGCTCTCTTATTTTATTGGCTTTGTTCTTTAGCTTTTGAGCTGCATCTCTTACTAGTCCTGATTGGTTAACATAAAAACAACATTCTTCTAGAAAGAGGCAGAAACATCCTTTTTCGGCTGTTAGTAAATCTAGCCCTCATCTATTTTGTAAGATGATAGCTGCTAGGGAGCCAATTTGATCCTATAATTGAACTATACTGTTTGCAATGTCATCTAAGCTTTCTTGGAGATCATTGGACAATGCTTAGAAATAGGATAGAGCTGTGGCAAGTTCCCCTATGCCTGTGCCTAGTCCAGTAGTGACCCCCAGTGTAACTAACAGTGGGGTGACCTGAATAGCTCTTTTATGTTTTATGTAATATGTGATGAGAATTGGTAAGGACTGTTTATGGGGGGCCATATATATACATTTGGAAAGAGATAGACTAGAGTACAAGTTCCAGTCTGGTTAATGGAAAGACAGAGATAAGTGCTAGTTCCACATAGAAAGAAGACTCCTTTGTCAGGTACACAAGTGGAAACATGTATGGAGAACAAATGAGTAAGAGGACAGATTGTTCCAGTGCTTCCTTTCTGAGGCTTGGAACTCCAGACCATAAGAGTTGTTGCTACAGCAGCTCTAATCAAGGGGGATAGATAAATAAGGGTATTAGTGGGTCTGTAATGAAAGTATTGGGGAACTTCAGAGACAGTCATAATTCAAAGAAAGAAAGAATGGGGTATGGAATTATTGTAAGAGGTTGCAAGGACTGTAGGGTAACCTGTGAAATGGACAGGTTATAGGAAGAGGCCATTAGCCTCTGGAGAGACTTGGTAGTCTATCCGTTGGTCTAGTGTCTGTTGGGTAGTTGCATTATGACTGTCTGATTGCATAGATTGGAGGGTAGGTGTCCTACTGATATGTTGCCACTGGTTCTTGTGAAACAAAGAGAGTCTTAGAAATCAAAGGGGTATAAAGGATAGTGGGTCCTATTACTTGTATGGAGGGATGTGCTACCTTTGTGAAGGGTTAGGTATAGGTATGGAAAAGACTAGAAGCTTGATTAGCCTGTGCTGTAAAGTAACTTCCAAGGAGCGTATCTTCCCTTTCAAGGAAAATGGAGCCCTTCTTTTTGATATAAAAGAGTTTTTTTTATGTGGTCTCATTTGGTGAGAAGAATTGTGAGATCAAAGAATGCTGAGGAAGAGAGAGAAAGGGAGAGCCAGCAGTCCTTGGCTAATGTAGGATTGGACTCATTGAGGAGAGACTAGGTGAGATTGAGAGAAATCTTTGAGATGAGTGGTAGTGAGAAAGCTCTGTAGGGAAGCAGAAGAGGAAGTAGGTGACTGGTGGGAGATATAAATAAGTAGAATTAATAGGGTGGAAATGGGAGGTGTTCTCGATCTACATAGTGAGGAACCTCACCTGATGGGTCTACTAGGTGAGTGATACTTGTCCATGAGAAATCCAAGTGTCTCTATAAAACCGAATCCCATAAAAAAGTTAGAATCTCAAGATGGAGAGGAAGGGAAAACTGTGCTAAGGCTAAAAGAATTTGTTGGGGGTAGTGGTGTTGTCTGTTCTGGAAGAAGGGGATACCCTGAACCTGAACAGAAGGGACAGGGACAGTAAAGATTACTCATTTGCCCTCTTCTTCAGGAATAAGGATTAGTCAAAGCTTTATAGGTCAAAGTTTTATATGGAATTGCTATGGTATTTTGGGGGTGTCTGACCATACTTTGTCTCTTGGTGAACTATTGGAGACTCATTTTAGACTTGAAAGATGGAACCAGATTGGGTGTCCAGTAATCTTAGCAGCAGTTGGGGTATTTAAAAGTACCTGGTAAGGGCCTTGCCATCTAGGTTTAAGATTATCCGAGTGGAGATTCTTAAGTTGTAGGACCCAGTCACCAGGGATTACAGGAGTAAATAGAAGAATTTCTGTGAATGGCTTTGGAAGAACTTGGTTTACATGTTCTCTTAGTATTTGTCTAAGTAGATTTAGTATGGGTATGAAATCTCTTAAGGAAGATGTTGTGGTTGGGAAGTTCCTTAGAAGGAAAGTCATTCCATACATGAGTTCAAAGGGGCTGAGGAAAGAGGAGGCCCAGGGGTAGGACCTAATATGCATGAGGGCAAGGGGTAAGAGTGAATTCCAGGGTTCCTTAATCTCTATACTAAGCTTAGTTGGCTGGGTTTTTATTAAAGAGTTAGCCTTTTCGATTTTTACTGAGGACCGAAGTAGATAAAGGAATGTGTAGGTTCCATTGAATACCTAAGGTGGAGCTGACTTCCTGTGTTATTTGAGATGTGAAGGCTGACTGTAATGAGGTGAGTAATCCTAAGTGAAAAATAATGTCTCTTAGCAGTGTCTGGGTAACTTCAGAAGACTTCTCAGAGGTGATAGGAATGCCTCAACCCTTCCAGAGAAGGTGTCTATAAGGGTTAGTAAGTATTGTATTTTCTTTATGGGGGGGCATGTGTTAAAGTCAATTTGTCAATCCTTTCCAGGGATGCTGCCCCTAGCTTTATCAGTGGGAAAGGAAGGAGGGCATATATATCCTTGGGGAGAGACTGTGGAGAAGATAGAGCAATTTTTCATAATATCCCAAAGAGTGTATTAAAGTTATTGCAGGTAACGAGGAGTTTGAGGAATTGTAAAAGTGGTAAAATCCAGCATGTAAGGAGTTATTAATATCTTGCATGATATTTCGAGCTTGGTCCTGTGGTAAAATATACCTTCCTTGCATCTTTAGTCAAGGATCTTCCTTATCTGCTCCAAGCCTGAAAAAGGAATGATACTCTTTAGGACAATAGTGTGGCATGAAATAAGGAATAGCTGAGTTGGGAGGAAAGAAGTGGTTGCAGCGCTGCCCTTTTGGCCTCTGTGTCTGCCTTATTATTGCACTGTATGATGGGATTGTTTCATGCCTGGTGCCCCTTATAATGAACTACTGCTGCTACCTTGGGAAGACAAGCAGTCTGAAGAAGTTTAAGAATTAAGGGTGCATTGGTAATAGGAGAGCCTTTTGTAATGAGAAATATTTCTTCCCAAACTGAGGCATGTGAGTAGATAATATAAAAAGCATATTTAGAATCTGTATAGATGATAACCTCTAGTCCAAATGCTAAGGTTAACTCTCTGGTGAGGCCAATTAATTCTGCCTTTTGAGAGGTAGTCCCTATAAGAAGGGGACTAGATTCTATGACCTCTGTGAGAGACTACTGAATAGCCTGTCAAGTTTTTCCTAGCCTGGGAGAAAGAACTACCATCAATAAATAAAGTGTGTGAGGCATTGAGTAAAAAGGAGTCTGTTTTATTTGGGAAATAGTGAGTCTTAAGGTTGAGCATTTCTATATAGGAGTGTGAAGTCTGTTGGGGATGGGTAAAAGAGTGGTGGGATTGAGTGGAGGACATTTGGCTAGAGTAACAAGGGAAGATTCAATAAAGATTATGTGCACAGTTTGTATTCTAGAGGGAGGGAGATTTGGGGTAGCTTTGTCTGTTATGAGGTCAGAGATGTTATGTGAAGAATAAACCATGATGAGTTGTCCAAATGTGTGTTTCTAACTTTCAAGAGTTAGAAGAATTGCCACTGCCAGGGCTTTTAGGCAGGCTGGCCAACCTCTGACTGGAGTATCTAACTGTTTTTGATAGATAGGAAACTACTCAAGTGTCAGGTCCCTGGACTTTTCCTAAGAGTCCAAGTGCTATTCTTTCCTTTTCCATAGTGTAAAGTGTAAAATGTTTGGAAAGGTTGGAAAGGGAACAAGCTGGGGCTGATATAAGGGCCTGCTGTAACTTCTAGAAGTAAGGGCTGATATTGATGGTGGGATCTAGTGGTTCAGTCAGAGGATCTTTAGAAGCCAGGTATAAAGGGAAAGTTAGAATGCTGAAGTTAGGGACTCAAACATGGAGAAACCCTGAGGAAAGATAGGAGCTCTTGTTTTGAGGTGGGAAGTAAGAAGGAGGTGATTAGGTCTTTTTTTATCTAAAGAAATGGCACAATGTTGTGGGGTAATAGAGAGACTGAGATAAATGACTTGAAGGGAAAAAGTTGGGCCTTCTTGGAAGAGACTCAGTATTCATTTTTAGCAAAATGATTTAGGAGGCTAGCTGTGTGTTCATAAAAGAGAGAATAAGGTGAGCTACAAAGGAGGAGACCATCCACATACTAGAGAAGAGTGCTGGGATGGAGATCTAGTTTTGCTAGATCTGATGCTTAGACTTGTCCGAAGAAGTGGGGACTATCCCAGAAACCTTGAAGAAGGACAGTCCAGGTAAGTTTTTGGGACTGATGGGTGACAAGATCTTTCCAGGTAAAATCAAAGAGATTTGGGGAGTCCAGGTGTAGAAGAATGGTGAAGAATGCATCTTTTAGGTCAATTACAGTGAAATGGGAAGTGTTTGGGAGAATAAGGAATAGGAGGGTGTAAGGGTTGTGTACTACTGGGTGCGTTGGGAGAACTGCCTGGTTTATGATGTGGAGGTCTTGAACTAAGTGATATGAGCCATCTGGCTTCTTGACAGTCAGGACTGGGGTGTTGAATGGGGAGTGCGTGGGTCTCATCAGGTCTTAGGATAGAAGGTGTTGTATAATGGGTTGGAGGCCTCATCTGATTTCTAAGGATAGGAAGTATTAGGGTTGACAAGGGGATATTGAAGGGTCTTTTAGTTTTATGCGTATAAGAGAGTGATGTTGTACTATGGAAGGAGTGGAAGTATCCCAGACCTTGGGTATGACTAGAGAAGTTGGGAGAGAAATTTTATCTGATTTGGATTTAGTGAGAAAGAGAAAGAGGGATAGGTCTAAATTAGAGGTGGGAGAGAGAAGTGTAAGGGAGGCTCTGAATTTTTATAAAATGTCTCTACCAAGGATTGGAGTTGAGCTCTTAGAAGGACTAGGAACAAGTGACTGAAAGGTGTTCCAAGTAAGAGATAATTTAAGGAGGGTGTGACTAAAGGTTTGGAGATTAGACCATCAACTCTCACAATGGAGACTTGAGAGGAGCATGTAGAACCTTCAAATTCAGGAAAAGCAGAGTAAGTGACCCTGGTATCAATAAGAAATGAGATTGGCTTACCTGAAACTAGCAGAGTTACCCCGGGCTCTGAAGGAGTGATAGGCATGGAGGCCACAGGGCCTGGGTACCCTCAGTCTTCAGTGGCAAGGCCTAGAAGGCTGGGCAGGCTAAGGTACAGTTTTGACTTTTTGAAGGGAAGAGATGTGACCCTCCTTTGAGGGAGTAGGTCACAGCCAACTTTCTAGTGAACTTTCTTGCTACAGCACAGACAAGGTCATAGAGGAGGATGAGCATTAGGGCAACTTTGGCCCAGTGTCCCTCCTTGCCATACTTAAAGCAGAGACCTGGAGGAGCCCTGAGGGTTCTGCCCTTAAGAGTTTGCTTATTTCTGTGGGAGCCCTGGAGAGCTGCTGCCAGCATCTGGCATTTAGCCCTATCCTTTTTAAGTCCTTCATTTTTTGTTTTTTTATCTTTATTATTGAAAACTTTAAAGGCAGAACTTAAGAGGTTTCTTTGTGGGTTTTGAAGGCCATCTTTCAGGCTTTGTAATTTGCGTCTAATGTCAGGAGCCAATGGAAAAATGAAATGAGTATGTAGGAAGAGGAGACCTTCTGCTGAGGAAGGGTCTAGTTTAGTGTATATTTGGAGAGCCTCTGTTATGTGAGACAGAAAAAGAGCAGGATTTTCATCTGGACCTTGGCTGATCTCTTTGAGTTTTTCATAGTTAACTGCCTTGTGTGCTGCTTTTTGAGGCCCTGCTATGAGGCAAGTTACCATATGATTTCAATGTCGGCAGCCTGGGAATCCATCTGTTAATTCCAACTGGGATCCTGTCTGGGGACTGCTACTGCCCCCACTGGCTATTGATTACCTTGCTGTTGGAGGATATCAGCCTGAATCTGAGCAGTGAGCCAGACACTTTTTCTTTGAGAAAGAGGATGAAAGGATTATATAGAGGTCTTGCCAGATAAGATCACAGAATTGAGTTAGGTATTCAAATTCCATGACATAAGTAGTAGGGTTAGTGGAGAAAGTCCCTAACTTTTTCTCAGTTTGAGAGAGATAGGCCAGAGAGAAAGGGACATGAACATGGACTATACCCTCGGCTTCTGCAACTTCCCTTCAAGGGAAAACAGTAGCAGGATCCTGGGGGTAAGTCTGAGAGTGTGTGTGAGGCGAGGGGAGAAGGACGGTTCTGAGAGATCTGAGCTGTACTCATCAGGAGCTGAGGAGTTAAAGGAAGAAGGAGTGAGGAAGTAGTGAGCTGAAGGGTTGAGGGGAGGAGGAATAGAGGAGTCATCTGGGAGATTGGCTGAAAGAGAAGCTTATGGGGTGGGGGCCTAGGGGGTGGTAGTCCATGGTCAGTGGGATCAAAAAAGGAAATGTCAGTTTCAGAGACTGTTTGACGTGAAGAAGTAAAATCTGATAAGTGGATCAAGATTTACAGAGAGAGGATCTGGAGCAAAGAGTAAAAAAGACCTGGACATAGGTATCTTCAGACCACTTTCCATTGTTGTGACAGAAGCAGTCAAGGTTTCTTAATGTGTTATAATCAAAGGTGCCATCCTCGGGACATAGAGATCAATGATCTAAATAGAAAATGAGATGTTTAGGTCTGATATCACCCTTGAGGCTGAAGATATCTAGGTTCCTTAAAAGGCAGCCAAGGTGGGTGGTTTGGAAGAGCATAGAGGGTGTATTCCCCATGACGAAGAGGATGAGAATAGGAAAAGTGAGGAGAGTGATTGGCGAACCACAAGGGAGGGAGTGGGCATCCCCTTTGACAAAGAGTCTGTCAGAGGTACCCTTTCTGAGTCAGGCACCCCCAGTTCAGAAAGAATCAAGGCCAGGAGGCCAAGGAATCTTCTGACCTAGCACTAGTATTTGTCAGATAATGAGAGCAACAGAAGACCTGAGAAGAGGTGGATAACCACTCACCCAGAATTAAGTGACCAATGTAGACTGGCAGGTCAACAATGAAAAGGTGAAGCTCCCGGTCCAGCATCCTCCCTCACTGGATTTGGGGAGGATTTGGAAGGTTACAGTTAAACCTCTTAGAGACCAAGAAGAAGGTAGGATCTGGAGGTTAGCCCAGGTGAGCTGCCGCAGCCCACTGCTCTCCAGGTTGCAAACCAACAACCTTGAGGCTCAGAGGAATGGCCACTTAACCTGCACCAAGCCCTTCCAGGTTTCAGCACCAGATGTTAGGTTCACTGAAGGAGGAATGCGCAAGGCCAAAGGGGTTAAGCAAGGTTTATTGTAGCAGAGTGACAGCTAGGCTGAACCAAAGATGGTGTCAGCCCCAAATGCAAGGAGATGTGAAACTTATATGGAGCTTGAGGCGGGCTTTTTTGGTGGGAATGTTTCAAGCAAGTAAATTGGTGAGGAAGAGAGGAAAGTCCACTGAATGGGAAATGAGTATATAGCATTGCCAACTGAAATGCAAGGTCTGGTTCCCACACAAATGGTGAGGGAGGAGTCTGGTTCCCACGCTATGGGGGATAGGGATGGGGCTCTCCTGGACCTAATGCCTGGAAGTTGGCATCAGAACACAACAGATCATCATCTGATTAGCCAGACAAGTGGCACACAAAAGGGTGGTCTCAACAGACACATGAGCCCACTGGAGTAAATCCCACTGGGTAGGATTAGCCCCCACATAGTAGCTCATATTCTGTAGGTGTGGCCAGTCTTCAAAGTCAGTCAGCCTGAGAGCCAATCCCACCTACTGATGTGCCAACAGCATGTAAGGCTCAACTACAACAAGAGGGCACACACAAGCCACACAAGGGAAACTCTCAGAGCACCTTGTGCAGGTGATGGGGGTTACTGTGCTGCTGGGTCACATGAGGCATCTACTACATAAGATGGAAGTGCCAAAATGGGAGGCATAGCAGATCTACCTAATACATAGAAACAAACACAGAGAGGAAGTCAAAAATGAGAAAATAAAGAAATATATCTTAAATGTAAGAGCAGGATAAAACTCCAGAAAAGGACTTAATAAAATGGAGACAACTTACCAGATGCAAAGTTCAAAACACTGGTTATAAGGATGCTCAAGGAGAAGAATAGGTGATCTCAGTGAGAACTTCAACAAAGTGATAGTAAGCATAAAAAAGAACATAAAACCATAAAAATCAGTCAGAGATCAAGACAACAATAACTGAAATAAAGAATACACTAGAAGGAAACAACAGCATATTAGATGAAGTAGAAAATCAAATCAGTGCTTTGGAAGACAAGGTAGCAGAAAACACCCAGTAGGAACAGTGAAAAGAAAAAAGAATTAAAAAATGAGGATAATTAAGGGACCTCTTGGAAGACATCAAGCATAAAAACATTCTCATCATAGGGATAACATAAGGAGAAGAGAGAGAACAAGGGATTGAGAACCTATATGAAGAAATAATGACTGGAAACTTCCTTAACCTGTCAAAATAAATAAACATACAATTCCAGGAAGTGTATAGTCTCAAATAAAATGAACCCAAAGAGGCCCACACCAAGACACATCATAATTAAAATGGCGAATGTTAAAAACAATGAAAGAATCCTAAAAACAGCAAGAGAAAGGCAGTTGATTACTTATAAGTGTACTCCCAAAAGCCTCACAGCTTATTTCTGAACAGAAACTTTGTAGGCTGGAGGGATTGATACAAAATATTTAAAGTAATGAAAAGCAAGGATCTACAACCAAGACAACTCTACCCAGCAAGGCTATTAATTAAAATCAGAAGTGAAATAAAGAGCTTCTCAGACAGAAAAAAACTGAAGGAGTTCATCATTACCAAACCAGTATTACAAGAAATGTTAGAGGAACATCCTTAAGAAAAAGCAGTGAAAAAAACATAAATATGAATAATAAAATGGCAATAACTATTTATCCATCAATAATCACTTTAACTGTAAATGGATTAAATGTTCCAATAAAAAGACAAAGAGTAACAGAATGGATAAGAAAAAAAAATATCCATACGAAAATTGTCTGCAAAAGACTCACTTTAGATCAAAAGAAGCACACAGGCTGAAAGTAAAGGGATGAAAAAAGATATTTTATTGAAATGGAAACAAAAGAATATCTGGGGTAGCAATGCTTATATCAGACAAAATAGACTTTAAAACAAAGGAGACAAAGAGAAGGACATTATGTAATGATAAAGGGATCAATCAAAAAGAGAATATAACTATAGTAAACATTTATGCATCCAACATAAGAGCACCTAAATATATAAAGCAAATATTGATCAACATAAAGGGAGAGAATGACAGTAATACAGAGATAGTAGGGGACTATAACAACCATTGACACCATTAGACAGATATTTCAGATAGAATATCAACAGGAAATAGCAGCCTTAAATGACAAACTAGACCAGATGGATTTAATTGATGGTTTAGAGCATTTCACTCCAAAACAGCAGATTACACAATCTCCTCAGCTGCACAGGGAACATTTTCCAAGATATACCATGTTAGGCCACAAAACAAGTCTGAGTAAATTTAAGAAGATTGAAATCATATCAAGCATCTTCTCTGACCACAAGGTATGAAACTAAAAATTAATGACAAGAAATAACAGAAAAAAACACAAATACATGGAGGCGAAATAACATGCTACTAAATGATGAATGGGTTATCAATGAGATCAAGGAAGAAATAAAAAAAATACCTTGAGACAAATGAAAATGAAAATACAATGGCCTAAAATCTATAGGGCACAGAGAAAGCAGTGTTAAGAGGAAAATTCATAGCAATACAGGCCTAACTCAAGGAGCAAGAAAAATCTCAAATAAACAAACTAACCTTACACTTAACAGAACTAGAAAAGAACAACCAACAAAGCACAATGTGAGCAGAAGGAAGAAAATAATAAAGATCAGAGTGGAAATAAGTGAAATAGAGTTAAAAAATATATAAAAGTTCAATGAAATCAAGAGGTGATTCTTTGAAAAGATCAATAAAATTAATAAACTTCTAACCAGACTCATCAGAAAAAGAGAAGACCCAAGTAAATAAAACAAGAAATGAAAGAGAAGTGACAAGTGACAAAGGATTATAAGAAAATACTATGATAAATTATATACCAACAAACTGGACAATCTGGAAGAAATGGATACATTTTTAGAAACATACAATTTTTCAAGACTTAATCAAGAAGAAACAGAAAATCTGAATCGACCAATTACTCCTAATGAAATCAAATCAGTATCAAAATACTCTTGGACCATGTGGCTTCATAGGTGAATTCTACTAAACATTCAAAGAAGAATAAATGCCTATTCTCCTCAAACTATTCCAAAAAATTCAAGAGAAAGGAAGAATCCCATGCTTATTTTCAAGTCCACCATTATTCTGATTTCAAAACCAAAGACATTATATAAAAAGAAATGTATAAGCCAATATCTCTGACATAAATAGATAAAAAAATCCTCAACAAAATATAGTAAACTGAATTCAGCAATACATTAAAAAGATCATACAGCATGATCAAGTTGGATTTATTCCTTGGATGCAAGATTGGTTCAATATTTGCAAATCAGTTAATGTGATACACCACATAAAGAAAATGAAACATAAAAATTATATGATCATATCAATAGATGCAAGACAAGTTTTTGATACAGTCCAGCATTCATATGATAAAAACTCTCAGCAAAATGAGAATAAAGGGAAAATACCTCAAAAAATAAAGGCCATATATGACAAACCTACAGCTAACATCATACTCAATGGGGAAAGACAAAAAGCATTTTCTTTAAGATCAAGAACAATACAAGGATGTCCATATCACCATTATTACTCAACATAGTAATCAGACAATCAGACAATAAAAATAAATAAATAAAAGGCATCCAAACCAAAAAAGGAGTAAAACTGTCATTATTTGCAGATGACATGATATTATAGAGAACCCTAAAGATTTGACAAAAAAAAACTGTTAGAACTGATAAATGAATTCAGTAAAGTAGCAGGATGCAAAATTAATGTTCAGAAATTGGTTGCATTTTTATACACCAATAACAAACTATCAGAAAGAGAAATTAAATAAACAATCCCACTTATAATTGCATCAAAAATAAATAAAATATCTAGGAATAAATTTAGCCAAGAAGGTAAAAGACCTGTGTTGGAAAATTATAAGTGATTGAAGAAAGAAACTAAATGAGATACAAATAAATGGAAGCATATCCTGTGCTCAAGTATATACTGGATAGGAAGACATGATATTGTTAAAATGTCCATACTACCTCAAGCAGTCTACAAATTCAATACAATCCCTATCAAAATACCACTGGCATTTTTTACAGAACTAGAATAAATGATCCTAAAATTTACATAGAACCATAAAAGACTTTGAATAGCCACAGCAATCTTGAGAAAGAAGAACAAAGTTGGAGGCATCACACTATCTGATATCAAACTATACTACAAGGCTATAGTTTTCAAAACAGTATGGTACTGGCATGAAAACAGACATATGGAACAGAATAAAGAGAACAAAAATAAACCCACGCCTATATAGTCATTTAATAGTCAAAGGAGGCAGGAATATACAATGCAGTAAAGACAATCTATTCAATAAAATGTTGGAAAAACTTAACAGATAAAAGAAAAAATGAAACTGGACCATCTTCTTACACCATATACAAGAGTAAACTCAAAAAGGTTGAAAAACTTACAATAAGACCTAAAGCCATAAAACTCCTGGAGAAAAACACATAAGCAGTCAATTCTCTGACACTGTTCTCAGTAATATTTTTCTGATATATCTCTTCTGGCAAGGGAAACAAAAGAAAAAAAAATAAACAAATGGAATTACATCAACATAAAAAGCTTTTGCACAGCAAAGGGAACCATCAACAAAACAAAATACTGAATGGGAGAAGATATTAGTCAGTGATACATCTGATAAGGAGTTAATATCCAAAATTTATAAAGGGCTCATACAACTCAACACCAAAAAAATAAGCAATTCAATTTTAAAAATGGGCAGAGGTCCTAAATAGAGATTTCTCCAAGGAGGACATATGATGGTCAGTAGACACATGAAAAGATGCTCAAAATCACTAATCATCAGAGAAATGGAAATTAAAACCACAATGAGATACCATTAATCTTATATCTATCAGAATAACTATCATCAATACATCAACAAATAAGTGTTGATGAGATTGTGGGGAAAAAGAAACTCTTGTTCACTGTTAGTGGGATTGCAAATTGGTACAACCATTATGGCAAACATTTAAAAATAGAACTACCTTATGACCCAGCAATTCCACTCCTGAGTATTTATCCAAAGAAATATAAAACCCTAATTTAAAAAGATTTTCCCTCCTTATATTCACTGCAGCACTATTTACAACAGCCAAGACATGGGGAGCAACCTAAGTGTTTATCAATAAATGATTGGATAAAGAATTAGTGGTACATATGTACAATGGAAGGATAGCCATGGAAAGTGAAATCTTAGCATTCATCACCTAGAAAGTATTGTGCTAAGTGAATTAAGTCAGACAAATACAAATATCATATGATCTCATTCATATGTGGAATCTAAAGAACAATATAAGCTAACAAACAAAATGGAAACAGATTCATAGATACAGAGAATAAACTGATGGTTTCCAGTTGGAAGTGGTATGGGGCTGGGTAAAAAAGGTGAAGGGATTAATAAATACAAGCTGGTAGTTGCAAAATAGTCACAGGGATGTAAAGTACAGCATAGGGAATATAGTCAATAATATTATAATAACTATCTACAGTGCCAAGTGGGTACTAGACCAATTGGAGGATCACTTCATAAATTATATAAATGTCTAACTGCTATGCTGTATACCTGAAACTAATATAAAATATTATTGAATGTCAACTCTAATTATATAATAAAAATTTCAAAAATAGTAATAAAAGAGAAAAATCTACATGATCATCTCAATTGATGCAAAAAAAAACCACATTTTACAAAATTCAACACTCTTGCTTGATCAACATACTTAACAAACTAGAAATGGAAGAAAACTGCATCAACATAAAAAAAGACCATGTACAAAAAGCCTAGAGATAACATCATACTTAATGGTGAAGAAATGAATTTTTTTCTCTGAGATCAGAAAAAAAGACTAGTACATTTGCTTTCACCACTTCTATTAACATAGTATTGAAAGATTAACCAGAGCAATTAGGAAGAAAATAAAAAAAGAAAGACATCCAATTTTTAAAAGAAAAGGTCGCATTCTCTCTTTTCATAGATGACATGTATATCTTATATATAGAAAACTCTAACATGTCCATAGACACCTGAAAAATTTGTTAAAACTAACAAATTCATTCAGGAATATTATGGGCTACAAAGACAACACACAAAAATCATTGCATTACTATACACTAACAATGAATAATATAAAATATATATATATATATATATATATATATATATATATATATATATATATATATATATATAAAACTATTCCATTTACAAAAGCATGAAAAAGCATAAAATGGTTAGGAATCAACTAACCAAGGAAGGAAAAGTCTTATAAACTGACAATTCCAAAATACTGCTGGAAGAAAATACAGTATTCAGAAACAGGGATACCCAATCTTACCACTCATTCAATATAGTACTGGAAGTCCTAGCTAAAGCGATTAGGCAAGGCAAAGAATGTGCATAGAAAATTCCAAAGACTCTGCCAAAAACCTGTTAGAACTAATCAATGATCTCAACAAAGTTCCAGGATACAAATTAAATATTCAGAAATAAATTGCGTTTCTATACATTAAAGATGAAACATCTGAAGAAGAAATAAAGAAAACTATTTTATTCATAATATCACCAAAATCAATAAGATATTTGGAAATAAGTTAAGCAAGGACATGAAAAGTCTGTACAATGAAAAGCTCAAGATCTTGCTGAAAGAAATTAAAGAAGACACAAACAAATGGAAAGACATTTGTTTGATGGACAAGAATAATATTGTTAAAATGTCCATACTACCCAAAGTTATCTGAGATTCAGTGCAATTCCCATCAAAATATCAATGGCATTATTTATAGAAATAGAAAAAAGAATCCTAAAATTTGTATAGAATCACAAAAGACTCTGAATAGCTAAAGCCATCCTGATGAAAAAGAACAAAGCTGGAGGCATTACAATTTCTGATTTCAAAATATACTACAAATATACAGTAATAAAAATAGTATGGTGCTGGCATAAAAATAGACATATAGATCAATGGAATAGAAAAGAGGTCCCAGAATTAAACTTCTACTTGCACAGCCAACTAATGTTTGAAAAGGGAACGAAGATCACCCAATAGGAAACCCAATGGTCTATTCAACAAATAATGCCAGGAAAACTGGATAAACACATGCAGACAAATGAAATTGGATGCCTATCTTACAACACTCACAAAAATTAAGTCAGAATAAATCAAAGCCTAAACATAAGACCTCCTAGAAGAAAACATTGGGAAGAAAGCTCTCAACATTTGTTTTGGTGATTATTTTTTGGATATGACACCAAAGCTCAGACAACAAAAGCAAAAATCAACAAATGGGATTGCTCAAAGTTAAAAGTTTCTGCACAACTAAAGAAAAAAATTGCAGACTGCAAAGGCAAACTACAAAATGGGAGACAATTTTCACAAACCATATATTAGATAAGGGGCTAATATCTAAAAGATATAAAGAACTCATACAACTCAATAACAAAAAAAAAACAGATGAAAAATAGTCAGAAGCATTAAATACAAATTTTCCCAAAGACATCCAATGGCCAACATGTACCTGAAAAGATGCTAAATATCACTAATCATCAGGGAAATGCTAATTAAAACCACAGTGAAATATTACCTCACAGCTGTTAGAATGGCTATCATCAAGAAGACAAGAGATAGTAAGTGTCAGGAAGGATATGGAGAAAAGGGAACCTTTCTGCACTGTTGGCGAGAATGTATATTGGTGCAGCCACTATGGAAAACACTATGGAGGATTCCCAAAATATTAAAAATAGAACTACCATATGATACAGCAATTCCACTTCTTGATTTACCCAAAGATAATGAAAATATTAACTTGAAAAGACATATGTACCCCTATGTTCATTGCAGCATTATCTACAATAGCCAAGAAATGGAAGCAAACTGTCAATAGATGAGTGGATAAAGAAGGTGTGGTATATATATTTTTAATGTCTCAATAGTACTGACTCAGAATGTCAAATAGTTGGAATTATACAATATGTCGCCTTTTCAGTTGACTTCTTTCATTTAGTAATATGCACTTGAGATTATTCTATGTCTAAGACTTGATAGCTCATTTATTTTCAGTGCTGAATAATACTACATTATCTGGATATACCACAGTTTATGTATCCATTCACCTCTGAAAGATGTATTGGTTGCTTCCAAGTTTTGTCAATTATGAAAAGCTGCTTTAAAAATCTGTCTGCAAGTTTTTGTGGAGGCATAAGATTTTAACCCCTTTGGGTAAATACAAACAAGCACAATTGCTGGATTGTGTGGTAAACTAAAACGTATATTTAGTTTTGTCATAAATCACCACACTGTCATCCAATATGGCTATAATATTTTTCATTCCCACCAACGATGAATGAGAGTTCCTGTCATTCTATATCCTTGCCAGCTTTTAGTGTTGTGTGTACTGGATATTTGCATTTCTAACAGGTGTGTAGTAGTATCTCATTGTTGTTTTAATTTGCATTTTCTTGGTGATATATGATGTGGAGCATCTTTTCATATATTTATTTAGGTTCTTAATATTGTTTTTGGTAAAGTGTCTATTAAGAGTTTTGTCCCATGATATTTATTTTATGTATTTTTATTGTTTATTGCGGTAATACTGGTTAATACAATTATATAATTTTCAGGTGTACATTATAATATGACATCTATATATTCAATTGTATGATTACCACCCAAAGTTCAGTTTCTGTCAGCTACTATATATTAGATCCCCTTTACCCACTTCACCCTACCCCTACCCCCCTATATTTGACCCCTTTTACCTTGTCTACCTCTCCCCTCCTCTCCTATCCTCTACCCTCTGGTAACCACTAGTCCATTGTCCATGTCCATGAGTCTCTGTTTGCTCTGTTCATTTGTTACTTTTAGGTTTATATCCCACATATGAATGATATCATGTGATTTTCAACTTTTCTGTCTGGCTTATTTGGCTTGGAATGATTATCTTAAGGTCCATCCATATGGTCACAAAATGACAGTATTTCATCTCTTCTAATGGCTAAGTAATATTCCATTGTATATATGTGCCACAGCTTCTTTAGCCAGTTATCTATCATAGAACATTTCAGTTGCTTCTGTGCCAACATGAATAATGCTGCTATGAACATTGATGCACAAATATCATTTTGGATATGAGTTTTCAAGTCTCTGGGGTAAATAACCGGTAGATGGATTGCTGGATCATATGGTAGATCAATTCTTAGTTTTTTGAGGAACCCCCATACTGTTTTCCATAGATGCTGTACCAATTTGCAGTCCCACCAGCAATGTATGAAGGTTTCTTTTTCTCTGCATCCTCTCCAACATTTTTATTACTTGTCCTGTTGACAATAGCTATTCTAACAGGTGTGAGATGGTATCTAATTGTGGTTTTGATTTGCATTTCCCTAATAGCTAGTGATGTTGAGCATTTTTTCATATGTTTGTAGGCCATTTGTATGTCCTCTAGAGAGAAGTGTCTGTTCAGGTCCTCTGCTCATTTTTGATTGAATTGTCTGTTTTTTTTTCTATTATTGAGTTATATGAGTTCTTTGTATATTTTGGACAGAGTACTTCCTTGCAAATATATTTTCCTATTTGGATGGTTGTCTTTTTACCTTGTTGATAGTATCTTCTGCTGCACAAAGCTATTTTGTTTGATGTAGACCCATTATTTATTTTAGCTTTTACTTCCCTTGCCTTTAAGTTCAAATTCATAAAATCCTCTAAAAGTCCAAGTTCCTTGAGTTTAGTTCCTATGTTTTTATCTATAAATTTTATTGTTTCAGAGCTTATATTCAGGTCCTTAATCCATTTTGACTTAATTTTGGTGTGTGGTGATAGACAACAGTTATGTTTCATTCTTTTGCAGGTGGCTTTCCAGTTTTCCTAGGACCATTTATTGAAGAGGCTTTCTTTTCTCTGCTGTATGTTTGTGGGAATTTTCTTTTGTTGTTGTTAAGATTATTTGCCCATATAATTATGGATTTACTTCTGGACTCCTGATTCTGTTCCACTGGTCCACATGTCTGTTTTTCTGCCAATATCATGCTGTTTTGATTACCGTCACGTTATAGTATAATTTGAAGTTGGGCAGAGAGATGCCTCCAACCTCATTCTTTTTTCTCAGGATGTCTTTGGCAATTTGGGGTATTTTGTGCTTCCTGTACAAATGTAATCTTTTTTTGTTCTATTCCCTTAAAAAATGCCAATGGGATTTTGATTGGGATTACATTAAATCTGTATAATGCTTAAGGTAATATGGTCATTTTAACTATGTTGATTATTCCAATACAAGAACACAGAATATCTTTCCATTTCTTTGTATCTTCTTCGAATTCTTTTAATGGGGTCTTGTAGTTTTCATTATATAGGTCCTTCACATGTTTCATTAGATTTATTCCTAGGTATTTTATTCTTTTCGGTGCAATTGCAAAGATAATTATTTTTTTCCATTTCTTTTTCTGATACTTCATTATTAGAGTATAGAAAAGCTATGTATTTTTTAACATTTTTTTTGTATTCAGAAACTTTACTGTATTTGCTTATTGTTTCTAGTAGTGTTCTTGTGGAGTCTTTAGGGTTTTCTATATAATCATGTCATCCACAAATATTGACAGTTCAACTTCTTCATTTCATATATAAACACATTTTATCTCTTTCTCTTGCCTGATTGCACTTGCTAGGACCTACAATGTTATATTGAATAACAGGGGCAATAGTGGACAGCTTTGCCTTGTTCTTGATCTTAGAGGGAAGGTTCTTAGTTTTTCACCATTAAGTATAATGTTGACTGATGGTTTTTTGTAGATGGCCTTTATAATGGTAAGGTATTTTCCTTCTATACCAATTTTGTTGAGTGTTTTGATCATAAATGGATGATGTATCTTGTTGGAGGTTTTTTTCTGCATCTATTGATATGATCATATGATTCTTATTTTTTAATTTGTGTATGTGGTTTATCACATCATTCGATTTGTGTATGTTGAACCATCCCTGTGCCTTTGGGATGAAACCCACTTGACTGTGGTGTATAATTTTTTTAATATGTTGCTTTATTCAATTTGCTAGTATTTTGTTGAGAATTCTTTCATATGTGTAATTAGATATATTGGTCTGTAGTTTTCTTTTTTGTGTTATCTTTATCAGGTTTTGGTATCAGGGTAATATTGCCCTCATAAAATGAGTTGGGAGGTATTGCCTCCTCTTCAATTTTTTGGGAGAGTTTGAGGAGTATAGGTATTACATCTTATTCGAATGTCTAGAAGAATTCACTGCTAAAGTCATCTGGTCCTCGACTTTTACTTTATGGCAGGTTTTTTATGATTGTTTCAATTTCCATGCTATTGATCGATTTATTTAGATTTTCCAGTGCTCCTTGATTCAGTCTAGGAAGATTACATTTTTCTAAGTACTAGTCCATTTCTTCTAGGTGATTAAATTCGGTGTTATATACTTTCTCCTAGTATTCTTGTATGATCTTTTGTATGTCTGCAGTGTCTGTCATAATTTCTCCTCTTTGATCCCTGATTTTGTTTATTTGTTTCCTTTCTCTTTTTTATTTAGTATGTCCAGCCAGGGTTTGCCCATTTTATTAACCTTCTCAAAGAACCAGCTCTCAGTTGCATTTACTTTTTCTATCATTTTGTTTTGTTCTGTTTTCAATTTCATTTAGGTTTTTTTTTTTTTGGAGGGAGGGCTCATTCTTGTTTTGGTGATAGGCCTGTAATGATATGAAATTTTCCCTTATGACCACCTTTGCCATGTCCCAAAAGTTTTGATATGTTGTACTATCACTATCATTCATTTCTATGTATCTCTTGATCTCTCTTTTTATTTCTTTTCTGACTCAGTTATTCTTCAGTAACATGTTGTTTAACCTCCATGTATTTGTGGTTATTCTCACGTTCTTTTTGCACTGGATCTCTAGTTTCAAAGCGTTATGATCAGAGAATATGGCTGGAATGATTTCAACCCTCTTATATTGCTTAAGGCTATCTGTGTCCCAGTATGTGATCAATCCTTAAGAATGTTCCATGTGCACTAGAGACGAATGTATAAGCAGCTCTATTGGAATGAAAGGTTCTGTAAATGTCTATTATGTGTAGTTGGTCCAATGTGTCATTTGAGGATGTTATTTTTTTATTGCTTTTCTGTTTGTATGATCTGTCCATATTCAAAGTGGGGTATTTAGGTCCCCTACTACAGTAATGTTTTGGTCTGTTTCTCCCTTTAGTTCTGTTAGTAATTGCTTTACATATTTTGGGGCTCCCTGATTGGTAGCATAGATATTAATAAGTGTTATGTCTTTTGGTTCATGATTCCCTTTACCATTATGAAGTGTCCCTCAGTACCTTTATTTACCTTTTTTATTTTGAATATGTTTTGTTCAATATTAGTATCATTACTCCCACTTTTCTCTGAATGCCATTTGCTTGAAATATCATTTTCTACTCTTTCACTTTGAGTCTATATTTGTCTTTAGAGCTGAGATGTGCCTCTTGGAGGCAGTGTATGGTTGTGTTTTGGTTTTTGATCCATTATGCAACTCTGTGCCTTTTTATTGGTGAGGTCAGTCCTTTTATATTTAGGGTGATTCTTGAAATATGAGGTCTCCTTATAGCTATTTTATCTTTTGTTTTCTGGTAGCTCAGTGTTTCCATTGCTTCCTTGTCCTTGCATTTCTGTTTCCTTTATTTCTGTTGGCTTTTGTGGGTTTTCCCTCTGGTCCTTCTTGTTTTATGTTATATACTTCAGTTTTGAATCTTTTTGGTGTGATTGCCATTATGAATATGCAAATGTTAGTTATATATATACAGTCATCCATTTTCTTCTCTGTGTGCCTTACCTTCATTCCCCTTTGTGAATGTGGATCTTTGAATCCTCTCCTTTTCATTCATTGTTGTCTCAAGTCATCCCTATGTATGCTGAACATTCATTACTATCTTGCTATAGCAAGCCTCTTTTTATTGTTTAAGCTTATAATGCCCTGTTCTTAGTAAGGTTTGCACTCCTCTGCTTCTATCTGCCTGCTAGTCACCTTACTCCTAATTATGTATTTTTTTGTCGTTTTGTTTTAGGTGAGCTAACCCCTTTCTGTATTTTATGTAATGCAGGACTCGTAGTGGAAAATTCTCTCAATTTTTGTATGTCTGCAAAAGTCTTTATTTCTCCTTCGTATCTAAAGGAGAGCTTAGCTGGATTCATTATTCTAGGCTGGTAGTTCCTTTCATCTATAAGTTCGAATATTTGATTCCACTCTTTTCTGGCTTGTTAGGTTTGTGCTTAGAAGTCTGACGATAATCTAATGGGTTTTCCTTTATGTTTCCATCTTCTTTTCCCTGGCTTCCCTGATAATTCTCTCTTTGTCATTGTTCTTTCATAATTTTAATACAATGTGTCTTGGTGAAGGTCTTTTGGGTTTGAGATAATTGGAAGTTCTGTTGATTTCTTGAATTCCAAGCTCCAGCTCATTCCTTAGATTTGGGAAATTCTCATCAACTATTTATCTAAAAATGCTTTTTAATCCCTGCTCCTTTTCTTCTCTTTTGAGAATACCCATTATTTTTATGTTTACTCTCCTGATGGTATCATCTAGTTCTTGTATTTCTTTTTCATTATATTTCTTTCTTCAGTTCTACCTTCTTCTGATTCATTTCAAATTTCTGTCTTTAATATAACTGATCTTTTCTTCTAGTTGATCGACTTTATTTCCCAAGCTTACTGTTTCATTTTTCAACTCTTGCAGTGTGTTCTCTATCTCCAGAATTTCTATTCAGCTCTTATTGAGGGTTTATATCTCCTTGCTAAAGAACTCATTCTGCTCATCTAGTTGTTTCTTCAATTCCTGAAATGGTTGACATGACTTGTTTCAGATTTCACTGAGTTTTTTCAGAAGTGCCATGCTGAATTCTCTGCCATTTAAGTCACATATTTCTATGTTTGTAAGCTTCTTTTTTGGAGATTTTTATCTTTCTGAGCTGCTTTGTCACATTGGTTGTTCATGGTGTTTAATGGACTAATTCTCCAACTGGGCATTAATGGACGTGTATTCTGCTTTTTTTTTCCAGAAAGGAAATTTATTATGTAAAAGTTTAGCCTGTTGCTAAGTAGGCATTTTTCTTTTGGTTTTTAGTAATTGGCATCTAAGCCTCTGGGATCCCCACTTTATATAAATTCTGAATGCCTTTTCTTTCTTATAAATATTCGATCATGCTCACTACTCTTAGTCTTAGTCCCTGTCAGTGTTAGCGATGGTTTCAGTAGGATTTGCTCAGATTCTCTTTGGACTTGGCAGTGCTTGGTCTTGGAGGATATGGTGGTAGGGGCCTTCTGTTTTGGGTGATGGGGTCTGCAGCTTAGCCTCATGTTTTACACCTGCAGCTGATATGAATCAACTCTTGTTTCTTTGCCATCCCTACTTCTCTGTCATCTCCACTTCTCTACTTTCTGCCCTGATGCCTGGGCACTCCTGCTGTGGTGTGGAGCTCCCAGCTCTCCTAGGCAGGGCTGTTCAGAGAACTCTCTGTAATTTCTCCCCACCCATCTCATTCCTATGGAGCTGCAGCTGTGAGAAATAACTTATATGTTTCTCCCAGCCCCCCAGCGGACACCCGATGTTTTGATCTTTAGTAGTTCTTATGCACAGATCCCACACTCAGATGTGCTGTAGTGTAGTTTGGGTGTTTTTTGTTGAGTTTTAGATGTTCAGTTTATTGTTTTAAGGGGAGTGATCTTAGGATGTCTCTCACTCTGCCATGTTTCTGACATCATTCATCCCACACATTTTTATAAATTTCATTTTCATTTAGTTAAAAATATTTTTAAATTTCTCCTAAGATGTTTTTGGCCTATATGTCATTCAGAAGTATTCCATTTAACTTCCAAATGTTTTGAGATTTTTCCAACCACCATTGTGCTATTAATTTCTAGTTTAATTCCATTGCTGTCTGAGAGCATACATTGTATGCTTTTGATTTTTTAAAGTTTGTTAATACATGGCCCTAAAAGTGGTCTGTCTTGATGTATGATCCTTGTGAAATAGAGATGATTGTGTATTCTGCTGTTGTTGAATGAAGTACTTTATAGATGTTAATTTTATCTAGTTGAGTGATGTTGCTGTTCAATTCAGTTGTGTCCTTACTAATTTCCTCTCTATTCCATCTGCCCATTTCTGATAGAAGGGAATTGATGTTTTCAATTATAATAGTGTATCTGTTTCTCCTTCCAGTTCTACCATTTTTCACCTTACAGATTTAGATGTTAGGTACATAAAAATTAAGGATTGTTATGTGTTCTTGTTATGTATTCTTTATCATTATATATTACCACTCTTAATCACTGATAATTTTCCTTACTTGAAATCTGTTTTGTCTAAAATTAATATAGTAGGTCAGAAACATGGCAGGGTGAGAGAGATCCCCAGATTTCTCCCCTTGAAATAACAATAAGCTGAATATCTACAACTCAACCCAAAACAGTCAATCTGCACATGAGCAAGCCTGAGCGCAGGATCAGCAAATAAGAGCTACCATAGGTCAGAACCACGTGAGTCAGTGGTAGACTGGAAGAAACACAGAAACTGCCTCTCGCAATTGGAGCTTCTATTAGGAGGAAGGGGAGGGGAGAAGGTGTGGCAGGCTCCATGAACAGCCCTGCCTGAGATAAATGTGACCTCCATGTAGCAGCAGAACAGAAAGAGAATGGCAGAGAAGTGGGATGGCAGAGAAGCAGCGATGGTTAGGAAGAAACAGTTGATTATTACCAGTCGTGGTTGCAAAACATTAGAGTGAGCCAAAGACCCAATCCAGCAACCCAGACGACACCTCTCTGATATCCTCCAAGACCCAACACAGCGGAGCTCCAGGGGAATCTGAGCAAATGTTACTGAATGGTAGCTAACACATACAGGGACTAAGACTGAGGGTAGTGAGCATGGTCAAATATTTATTTTTTAAAAAAAGAAAGGCATTATTAAAACTTTACATAAAGCAGGATACAAGAGACTTAGATGTCAATTACTGGAAAACAAAAGAAAAATGCCTACTTAGCAACAGGCTGAACAGAGACATTTATATAATAAATCTTCTGGAAAAAAAAGAATACAATTCTAGTAATGCCAAAAAGGAATATAGTCTATTAAACACCATGATCAACAATGGTGACAAGGCATCTCAGCAAGAAAAAGAAAAATCTCCAGAAAATAAGCTTAAAGACATAGAAATATGCGACTTAAGTGACAGAGAATTCAAGATGTTACTTCTGAGAAAAGTCAATGACATCCAAAATCATAACAGCAATTCCAGGAACTGAAAAAAAAAACACAACTAGATGAATTGAATAGATTGAGTTCTTTAGCAAGGACATTGAAACCCTCAAATAGAACCAAATAGAACATCTGGAGTTGAAGAAGGCACTAAAAGAGATGAAGAATAACATAGCAATCTTGGGATAGAGTCAACCAAATGGAGGAAAGGATCAGTGATATCAAAGACAGAAATCTAGAAATAAATCAGAAGGAAGAAGAGAAAAACTGAATAATGAAAATTAATGAAAGAGAAATACAAGAACAAGCTGATACCATCAGGAGAGGAGATATAAGAATAATGGGCATTCTTGAAGAGGAGGTAAAGGAGCAGAGATTAGAAAACATTTTGAGAGAAATAGTTGATGAGAATTTCCCCAATCTAAGGAATGAGCTGGAGCTTGGAATTCAAGATGTCAACAGAACACCCAAGTATCTCAAACCAAAAAGGCCTTACCCAAGACACATAATATTAAAAATGTCAAAAACCAATGACAATGAATGGATTCTCTGGGCAGTCAGAGAAAAGGAGACAGTAATCTATAAAGGAAAATCTATTAGATTATCATTGGACTTCCCAGCAGAAACCTTAAAAGCCAGAAAGAATTTGAATCAAATATCCAAATTAGTAAATGAAAGGAACTACCAGCCAAGAATAATGAATCCAGAAAAGCTCTCCTTTACATATGAAGGAGAAATTAAGACCTTCCCAGACATACAAAAATTGAGGGAATTCTCCGCTACAAGGCCTGCACTACAGGAAGTACTGAAAGGGGTCAGCTCACCTAAAACAAATTGACAAAAAAAAAAAACTAGGAATAAGGTGACTAGCAGGCAGATAGAAGCAAAAGAGTGCAAACTTTACTAAGAACAGGGCATTATAAGCTTAAACAATAAGAAGAGAATTATGGGTTGGACCTGGTTAGAACTCGAATGGGAGACCACCTAGAAAGACCAGGTACTGTAGGCATAAATAATAATATATAATTAAAAGAGAAGAGAATTACTATAACAAGATAGTAATGAATGTTCAGCAAACATAGGGACAAATTGAGACAACAGTGACAGAAAAGGGGAGGATTCAAAGATCCAAATTTACCAAGCAGAATGGAGATAAGGCACATTCAAAATAAAATAGACTACTCTCTCTATATAAGTATCCTTTACATATTCGTAATGGTAACCACATGCCAAAGATTCAGAACTGAAATATATACCACAAAACAAGAAAGACCAGAGGTAAAATCCACAAAACCCAAGAACGGCAACAACAAAACACAAAAACAGAATGACAAAGAAGCAATGGAAACACTGAGCTACCAGAAAGCAAAAGACTAAATTATTATAGAAAAAACTCATCTTTCAATAATCATCCTAAATTTAAGTGGACTAAATTTACCAATAAAGAAGCATAGAGTTGCAGTTTGGATAAAAAAAGAAAACCCAACCACATGCTGCCTCCAAGAGACACAACTTAGATCCAAAGACAAATATAGACTCAAAGTGAAAGAATGGAAAATGATATTTCTAGCTAATGGCATTCAGAGAAAAGCAGGAGTAGCAGTACTAATATTAAATGAAATAGACTTCAAAATAAAAAAAAATAAAGAAATATACTGAGGGACACTTCATGATATTAAAGGAAATCATACATCAAAAAGACATAAAACTTCTTAGTATCTGTGTACCCTATCAGGGAGCCCCAAAACATGTAAAGCAGTTACTAACAGAACTAGAGAGAGAAACAGACCAAAACATTATTGTAATAGGAGACCTAAATACCCCACTTTGGATATGAATAGATCATCCAAACAGAAAATCAATAAAGAAAGAAAATTTTCAAATGACACATTGGACCAACTACACATAATAGACATTTACAGAGCCTTTCATTACAAAGCAGCTGCTTATACAGTCTTCTCTAGTGCACATGGAACATTTTCAAAGATTGACCACATACTGGAACAAAGAGATAGCCTCAACAAATGTAAGAGGGTTGAAATCATACCAATCATATTCTCTGATAATAATGCTTTGAAGCTGGAGACCACCTGTAAAAAGAAACCAGGAAGAACCGAAAATCCATGGAGATTAAACAACATGTTACTGAATAATAACTAGGTCAGAGAAGAAATAAAAAGAGAGATCAAGAGATACATAGAAACGAATGATAGTGATAGTACAACATATCAAAACTTTTGGGACACAGCAAAAGTGGTCATAAGAGGAAAGTTCATATCATTACAGGCCTATCTCAAAAAATAAGAAAGAGCCTAAATAAACAACCTAACCTTTCATCTTAAAAAACTAGAAAATTAAGAATAAATGAAGCCTAAAATTGGCAGAAGGAAAGAAATAATCAAAATTAGAGCAGAATTAAATGAAATTGAAGAGAAATAAAAATAGAAAAAATAAATGCAACAAAGAGCTGGTTCTTTGAGAAGGTTAATAAAATTGACAATCTACTGGCTAGCTCACTAAGGATAAAAGAGAAAGGACACAAATAAAACAGGGATGAAAGAAGGGTAATTATGACAGATATCTCAAATACACAGGGTCATACAAGAGTACTATGAAAAAGTATATAACACCAAATTTAATAACCTAGAGGAAATGGACCAGTACTTAGAAAAATATAACCTTCCAAGACTGAATCAAGAAGTACTAGAAAATCTAAATAGACCAATCAGCAGTATGGAAATTGAAACAATCATCAAAAACCTACCAAAAAGTAAAAGTCCAGGACCAGGTGGCTTTACCAGTGAATTCTACCAAACATTCAAAGAAGATTCAATACCTATTTTTCACAAACTCTTCCAAAAATTGAAGAGGAAGCAAAACTTCCTAACTGATTTTTTGAGTCCAGTATTACCCTTATACCCAAACCTGGTAAGGATAATGAAAAAAAAAAAAAAACACTACAGATCTATATCCCTCATGAACACAGATGCAAAAATCCTAAATAAGATACTAGTGAACCAAATACAGAAATATATTTAAAAAATTGTACAGCAAGTGGGCTCATCCCAGGAGCACAGGGATGTTTCAACATATGAAAATTGATTAATGTGATACAACACATAAACAAATTTAAAAAATAAGAATCACATGGTCGTATCAATAGATGCAGAAAAAGCCTTTGACAAGATACAGCAGCCATTTATGATCAAAACACTTAATAAAATCAGTATAGAATGAAAGTATCTTAACATAATAAAGGCCATATTTGACAAACCCTCAGCCAACATTATTCTTATTGGTGAAAAACTAAAAACCTTTCCTCTAAGTTCAGGAACAAGACAAGGCTGTCCACTTTCACCATTGTTATTCAATATAACACTGGAGATTGTACCAAGTACAGTCATGGAAGAGAAATATATAAAATGTGTCCAAATAAGAACTGAAAAAGTCAAACTGTCACTATTTGTGGATGATATGATTATATAGAACACCCTAAAGACTTCACAAGAACACTACTAGAAACAATAAGCAAATACAGTAAAGGTTCTGGATACAAAATCAATGTTCAAAAATCCATAGCATTCCTATGATCTAATAATTGAAAGAAAAAGAAGTGGAAAAAATAATTTCTTTTGCAATTACAACAAAAAGAATAAAATACCTAGGAATAAATCTAATGAAACATGTGAAGGACTTATATAATAAAAACTACAAGACCCTATTAATAGACATTGAAGAAGATACAAAGATAGGGAAAGATATTCCATGTTCTTGGATTGAAGGAATCAACATATTTAAAATGGTCTTATTATCTAAATAATTCTACAGATTTAATGCAATCCCCATGAAATCCCATTGGAGAAATTTGGGGTTAAGATTGTGGAATAGGTAAAAGCAAGGTTTGTCTCCTCCCATGTTTGCAAGTAAATTAAAACCAAGTTAAAAAGTAATCAACATGCAGAATCACCTGAAGTCCAGCTGATTGTAACACCTATGTCTGATAATACAAAGGTGACACATTGAAGCCGGTAAAAGGGACAAAGTCATGAATTGGTCTGGACCCGCACCCGCTGGTGGTAGAAAAACACCAGAAGGGAGAATGAGGTTGCAGAGGTCCCCTTGAAGGAGAGGGGGTCCTGGCTTCATATGGGGGCTTCCCAGTCCAGAGAAAAGAAGAAACCAATACTTCTGTACAAACCAGAGGGTATTAAGACCAAATGGGTGAGACAGAAGAAGACTGAAACCTTAGATACCCCTTTAAAAAATCCACAAACAGGCTTTCTGACTTGAGGACACTCACCCAAGACACCAGAGATGGTTTTGAGGATTGCGCAGGATTCATACCAGGAAAGTGTGCATTATTACCTGGTGCTAGAATGATGCCTAAAGGGCAGCCATCATTGTGCCTTATTCCATCCACTACCTGGCCATCTACAGACCACACCAGCTTGACCTTGAAGATCCTTCCTACAGGGCCATTAGGAAGCTCTGGCCTGAGGAGATCAGCCTGCCCCACACAACCTACAGATTGTTCGGGGCTTTTGTTGCTGGATGTTTTCCATGCCCTGCAAGATTTCAGAACCAAACATTCTCAGTTGGTGACCAGCTCTCTGAGCATGCATTTCTGAGACAATTTCAGGCAGATCACTGCTGCCAACACAAACTTGGGTGGATATCAGGGATCTGTGGGCTAGTCTCAGATAGCAGGACTTGTGATCCGGGACTTTTGTGGGAACGTGTGAATGGTTAGTGAAGTTGCAGCAAGACTGAGGCTGTATTGATCTGATTGCCATTGTCTGCCTGAGACTCCATCCCACCCTACCTTCAGATTGCCCTGGGTGGCCCATTGACAGTGAACCACCACCACCCTTCTCCACCTCCTCTCTCTATCCACACAGGCAACAACCTTTGGCTAGCACCAGGCAGGCACTGCACAAAACTCAGTTGCAAGCAGACCTCTTCTCCCTGCAAGAGTTGCAATATTGCATCCAGGAAGCAGAGGGGTCTGTGGGACCACCAAAGATGGCAGCTGGTCTCACTCACTGTGATCTGTAACTACAGTGAGAATGCTTGGGTACAGAGGTTGCAGCAAAACTGAGGCTGTGTTGGCCTGACGATCCTTGTCTCCCTGAGACTCCGCTTCACACAAGCCACAAAGTGCCTACAGCCTACTGACAGTGAGCCTCCAAGCCCTGCTTGGCTCTGGGATGGCACAGTCTGCTCAAGCAAAAGATCTTGGCAAGTGCAGTGAGCATTTTCCGAAGAAAACAGTTATAGGCAGAACACTGCAGCCTGTACAAGCTCCAATATCTCTTTAGGGGATTGCAGGGTCTGTATTAGCCTGACAGTACTTGATTACCTAAGCTCCTGCCCCATCTGATACACAATGTGCCTGCTGCACGATGATTGGCAGCTGCCTCTACCCTGGGGTGGCGCATTCAGGCCCAAGGTGGGCAGCAGCTGACCTTGTTACAACTGGAAACTTGTACAGGGAACCACAAAGATAGTGCTGGCACGTAAACGGACACTGCAGTGGCAGGGGGAAATTTAATCAGGAGACCCAAAAGACTTCCAGGTTCTCTGCACCACCTAACACGTATATCACCCAGAGGCTTTTCCAGTTTCAGACTTATTCTCAACTGACAGGCAGTGTCAGACCTGGAAAAGCATTGGTCCTCTGCTAAAATGAACTAGGTCAGGGACAGGGAATAACCAGACTGCTGCTTATAGCCTTGTCTCTTCCATTTACCTATAGATCCAGCATAGGCAACAACAATTTGCAGATCACTTTGTAGTTCCCACCAGGTAGCCCTGAGTAATCAAAAGCAGTGGCTGACTTTGGCCTACTGGGGAGTCTCTCCCACACTGCCACATAATCAATGCATCTGGAAGCTGACACCAGACCACAACAGAGCAATTTGTGACTAGCCCCAATTGCAGTACATTTAAAGGGTGGTTGCATTCTGCTAGGGCAAATCCCACTCAGTGGGGTCAGCCCCCACACAGCAACTCTTACCCTGTGGGTGCAGCCAATTCCCACAGTTAGTCAGCCTGAGCACTAATCCCATCCAATGAGGTATTAACAATAATAAAGGCTTGGCAACAACAGAAGATCATACATAATCAACACAAAGATCATGTCCAGACCTCCCTGCACAGGGGATCAGGGAGAGGACACCAGTGGGACACACAGGACATCTTCCACATTACACCATCTGGCCAATATTGAGAGATGAAACAAATATTCTTGACACATAGACACAAACACAGAGAGGCTAATAAAATGAGGAAACAAAGAAAAATGCCACAAATTAAATGACAGGAGAAAACTTCAGAAAATAAGCTAAATGAAATGGAGGCAGCAACCTACCAGAGACAGAGTTTAAAATAGCGGTTATTAGTGTTACGGAGCACACCCAGACAAGATGACCTCAGAGCTGAATTAGAACCAAAAAGAAAATCTTATTACGAATTCGAATCCGGGTTCAAGCCTCCACTGACTCATCAGCGAGAACAAGAGCCCTGATCCTTAGCATGGGATTCCTTATATTAGGTTTATGGTGGGCTAACTTTGCACATGCGGGACAGGTTGCAGTTCCTTATTGGCTAACCATATGGCCTGATTATGGCCTGACCTTTAAACAAGCAAACAGGATGTCTGGGCGGAGAATTCCGGCCCTTGGTTGGAGGGGATTGCAGTCTACCTTGCTGGGGGTATTTAAATTTTTCCATTCCGCCATCTCAGATCTTACATTGCCATCTTAAATACATAAGTTCTCATGACCCATTACAATAAGGATGTTCAACGAACTTAGGGAGAGAATGGATGAGCACAATGAGAACCTCAACAAAGAGATAGTAAGCATAAAAAAGGACATATAACCCATAAAAAAGAAACAGAAAGAAATGAAGAATGCAATAACTGAAATGAAGAATACACTAGAAGGATTCAACAGTAGATTGGATGAAGCAGAAGATCAAAGCAGTGAACTGGAAGACAAGGTAGCAGAATACACCCAATCAGAACAACAAAAGAAAAAAGAATTAAATAAAAATGAAGATAGTTTAAGAGAAATTTCAGACAATGTGAAGGAAGCTTAACAATATTGGGATCATAGGAGAACCTAAAGGACAAGAGATAGAGCAAGGAATTGAGAATCTATTCGAAGAAATAGTGACAGAAAACTTCCCTAACCTGACAAAAGAATTAGATATACAAGTTCAGGAAGCACGAAGACTTCCACAAAAGAGAAATTCAAACAGACCCACACCAAGACACATCATAATTAAAATGCCAAAGATCAAAGAGAAAGAGAGAATCTTAAAAGCAGCAAGAGAAAGGCAGCTAGTTACTTACAAGGATACTCCCATAAGAATGTCTGCTGATTTTTCAATGCGAACTTTGCAGGCCAGAAAGGACTGACAAGAAATATCCAAAGTTTTGAAAAAAAAGAATGTACAGCAAGGCTTTCGATTAAAATGGAAGGTGAGATAAAGAGCTTCCCAGACAGGAAAAAGCTTAAGGAATTTATTACCAACAAGCCAGAATTATAAGAAATGTTAAAGGGCTTCTGTAAAAAGAGAAGGGGAAAAAAGGAAATAGAAATAATAAATACAAATAATAAAATGGCAGTAACTATGTACCTATCAGTAATCACTTTAAAAGTAAACTGATTAAATGTTCCAATCAAAAGGTATAGGGCAGCCAAATGGATAAGAAAACAAGACCCAAGAATGAGCTGTCTACAAGAGAGCCACTTCAGATTAAATGATACTCACAGACTGAAAGTAAAGAGATAAAAAAGATATTTCATGCAAATTGAAATGTAAAAAAGCCAGGGTAGCAATACTTAAATAGACTCTAAATCAAAGGCGATAGTAAGAGACAAAGAAGGGCATTACATAATAATAAAGGAATCAATAAATCAAGAGGATTCAACCCTAGAAAATATATACACACCCAATATAGGAGCATCTACATACATAAAGCAAGTATTGACTGACATAAAGGGAGAGATCAACAGTAATACACTCATAGTAGGAGACTTTAATACCCCATTAACATCAATGGACAGATCATCCAGGCAAAGAATAACAAGGAAACAATGGGCCTAAAAGGCACATTAGAGCAAATGGATTTAAGAGATATCTTCAGAGCATTTTACCCCATAGCAGCTAAATATACATTCTCAAGTGCACAAGGAACATTTTCAAGGATAGACCTGTTAGGACACAAATCAAGTCTCAATAAATTTAAGAAGTCTGAAATCATTTCAACTGTCTTCTCTGATCACAATGGTATGAAATTAGAAATCAACCACAAGAAGAAACTGGAAAATACACAAACACATGAAGGCTGAATAACATGCTACTAAAAAAAATGAATGGGTTATTAATGAGATCAAGAAAGAAATCAAAAGATACCTAGAGACAAATAAAAATAGAAACAGAACGACTCAAAATCTATGGGACATAGCAAAACCAGTCTTAAGAGGAAAATTCATAGCATTACAGGCCTACCTCAAGAAACAAACAAACAAAAGCTCAAATAAACAATGTAACCTTAGACTTAAAAGAACTAGAAAAAAACCAGCAAAGTCCAAAGTGAATCAAGGGAAGGAAATACTAAAGTTCAGAGCAGAAATAAATGAAATACAGTCTAGAAAAACAATACAAAAGATTAATGAAACCAAGAGCTGGTTCTTTGAAAGGATAAACAAAACTGACAGATCCTTAGCCAGATTCATAAAGGAAAAAAGAGAACTCAAGTAAATAAAATTAGAAATGAAAGAGGAGAAAGAACTATGTACTCCACAGAAATACAAAGGATCATAAAAATACTACGAGCAATTATATACCAACAAATTGAACAATCTAGAAGAAATGGACACATTCCTACAAATAGACAATCTCTCAAGACTGAGTCAAGAAGAAACAGAAAAATCTGAACTGATCAATTACCACCAATGAAATAGAATCAGTAATCAAAAACCTCCCAATAAACAAAAGTCCTGGACGAGATAGCCTCATAGACAAATTTCACCAAATATATAAAGAAGAATTAACACCTGTTCTTCTCAAACTATTCCAAAAAATTCAAGAAGAGGGAAGGCTCCCTAACTCCTTTTATAAGGCCACCATTACCTTGATTCCAAAATCAGACAAAGACATTACAAAAAAAGAAAACTGTAGGCTGATATCTCTTATGAACATTGATGCAAAAATCTTCAACAAAATATTAGCAAACCAAATTCAGCAATACATTTAAAATATCATATACTATGATCAAGTTGGATTTATTCCTGGGATCCAAGGCACAATATCTGCAAATTAATTAATATGACACACCACATTAACCAATCAAAATATAAAAACCATATAATCATATCGATAGATGCAGAAAAAGCATTCAACAAAATCTAGCATCCATTTATGATCAAAACTTTCCGCAAAGTGAAAATAGAGGGAACACACCTCAACATAATAAAGGCTATATATGACAAACCTACAGCTAACATCACGCTCAGTGGGGAGAGGCTCAAAGCATTTTCCTTAAGATCAGGAACAAGACAAGGATGCCCACTTTCACCATTCCTTTTCAAAATTGTCTTGCATATCTTAGCCACAGCAAAAAGACAAGAAAGAGAAATGAAAGGTATCTGAATTAGAAAGAAAGAGGTAAAACTCTTGGTATTTGCCGATTACATGATATTATATATTTTTTAAAACCCTAAAATTCCGCAAAAAAACTGTTAGTACTGATCAATGAATTCAGTAAAGTAACAGATTACAAAATATTCAGAAGTCAGTGGCATTTTTATACACCAATGATAAACTCTCAGAAAGAGGAATTAAGAAAACAATGTCATTTACAAGCACACTGAAAACTATCAAATACCTGGGAATCGAATTAACCAAGGAGGTAAAGGATCTGTTCTCAGAGAAATATGTCATTGAAAAAGAAACTGAAGAAGATGCAAATGAATGGAAGCATATACTGTGCTCACGAGTAGGAAGAATTAACATCTTTAAAATGGCCATACTACCCAAAGCAATCTATAGATTCAATGCAATCCCTATCAAAATATCAATGGCATTTTTTAGAGAGCTAGAACAAATAATCCTGAAATGTATATGGAACCATAAAAGACCCCACATAGACATGGCAATCTTGAGAAAGAAGAAAGTTGGAGGTATCACACTACCAGATATCAAACTATACTACAAGTTTGCAGTAATCAAAACAGCATGGTATTGGCATAAAAACAGATACATTAATCAATGGAACAGAATAGAGAGCCCAAAAATAAATCCATGCCTGTATGCTCATTTAATATATGATAAACAAGGCAAGAATATACAATGGGATAAAGGCAACCTCTCAATAAATGGTGTTAAGAAAATTGGACAGATACATGCAAAAACCAAACTGGACTACCTTCTTACACAGTATGCAAGAATAGATTCAAAATGGATTATAGACTTAAATATAAGTTCTGAAACCATAAAACTTCTAGAAGAAAATATAGGCAGTAAACTCTCTGTTATTACTAATGGTAATTTCTTTTCAGATACATCTCCCCAGGCAAGGGAGACAAAAGAAGAAATAAACAAATGGGACTTATCAAACTAAAAAGATTTTGTACAGTAAAGGAAACCATGAACAAAACAGACAAAAAAAAACACAACTGGTTGGGAGATGATATTTGCTAATGATACATCTGATAAGAGGTTAATCTCCAAAATACATAAAGAACTTATACAACTCAACAACAACAACAACAACAACAACAACAACAAATCCAATTAAAAAATGGGCAGAAGACCTGGAAAGATTATTCTCCAAAGAGGAAATACAGATGGCTAATAGACATATGAAAAGATGCTCAAAGTCACTAATCATGAGATAAATGCAATATAAAACCACAATGAAATATCACCTCACATCTGTCAGAATGGCTATCATCAATAAATAAAAAAAAAATGTGTTGACAAGGATGCAGTGAAAAGGGAACCCTCATACATTGTTAGTGGGATTTCAAATTGGTACAGCCACTATGAAAAACAGTCTAGAGGTTTCTCAAAAAATTAAAGATGGATATGCCTTTTGACCCAACAATTGCACTTCTGTGTACTGTGTATTTACTCAAAGAAAACCAAAACAATAATTCATAAAGATCTATGCACCCCAATATTCATGGCAGCTCAATTTACAATAGCCAAGATATGGAAGCAACCTAAATGACCATCAACAGATGATTGGATAAAAAAGTTATGGTTCATCTATACAATGTAATATTACTCAGCCATTAAATAAATGAAGTCTTTTGTATGGCCATGCTACCCTGAACAAGTCTGATCCCGTCTGATCTCAGAAGCTAAGCAAGGTCGGGCCTGGTTAGTACATGGATGGGAGATCACCTAGGAAGACCAGGTGCTGTAGGCATAAAAAATAAAAAATAAGGGATTGTAAGCTGACAAGGTCCTTGCAATCTGTAAGGGTTGCCTCACCTAAACCAAAAAAAAAATGAAATCCTGCCATTTGCAATGACTTGGATGGACCTAGAGGTTATTATGCTGAGTGAAATAAGTCAGAGAAAGATAAACACCATATGGTTTCACTTTCATGCAGAATCTGAGAAACCAGAAGAACAAACTATTTGATAACTGACTCACAAATATAAAGGACAATTTATTGAGGGGCAGAAGGAATGGGGATGTCAGGAGCTTGGAAAATGGGGTGAAGTTTTAAAGAAGTACAAATTAGTAGTTGATAGATGGCCACAAGGATGGGGTGCACAGCATAGGAAATATAATTAGTATTAATATATTGGTTAGGTGAAAAACCAGAGGCAAGAAGGAGCAATTAGGGGTACCATGTTATAAACTATATAAATGTCTAACCAATGTACTCTATCTTTGAATCTAATAAAATAAAATTAAAATATATTTTAAAAAATTTGTTGAATACATGAATTGATGTTTGCCTTAATAAAATTAAATATTACTACTTTTTTTAATACAGGCATAAAAATATAGCAATTGTACACATGTAAAAAATTTAACATCATTGTTAATATGCATCAATCCTCCAAATAACAACATTTTTACTCATATTATCAATTTTAGATATTAAAATTAGAAATTTTCATGTCAATTTTCTCAAGTACTCTCATGCTTGATTCAAAGTACAGAAACCAAAACAGTATTTTTCACCATTCACCTAATATTTTAAAGATGTTGAATAAAAGTATGTATCACATTTAAAAAGTCCCATCAGCATTTTTTAAAGAAATAGAAAAAAAATTTCATTAGATTTGTATGGAAGCACAAAAGACCCTAAATCAACAAAGCCATTCTGAGAAAAAAAGTACAAGGCTGGAGGCATCCTTCTGCCCAACTTCATATTATACCACAAAGCGATAATAATCAAAACAGCATGATATTGGCAGAAATATATAAATACAAACCAGCGGAACAGAATCAATAGTCCAGAAATGAATCCATGTTTATATGGTAAAGAACTTTCAACAAAAGAGCCAAAAACATACAGTGAAGAATTGAAAGTCTCTTCAATAAATGGTGCTGGGAAAACTGGAAAGCCACCTGAAAAAGAATGAAACTAGACCGTTGTCTATCATCACACACCAAAATTCTATCGAAATGGATTAAAGACCTGAATATAAGACCGGAAATGATAAACTGCATAGAAGGAAACATAGGGACTAAATTCATGGACCTTGGACTTAAAGGAGATTTTATGAATTTGACCTCAAAGGCAAAGGAAGTCAAAGCAAAAATAAATGAATGGGAATACATCAAAGCTTCTGCACAGCAAAAGAAACCATCAACAAGGTAAAGAGACAACCATCTGAATGGGAAAATATATTTGCAATGAACACCTCTGATAAGGGCCTAATATTCAAAATATACGAAAGAACTCATACAACTCAATAACAAGAAAAACACAAATGATCCAATCAAAAAATAGGCAGAGGACCTAAACAGACTCTTCTCCCCAGAGGACATACAAATGGCCAACAAATATATGAAAAGATGTGCAACATCACTAGCTATTAGGGAAATGCAAATCAAAATCACAATGAGATACCATTCACACCTGTTAGAATAGCTATAATCAACAGGACAATAATAACAAATGTTGGAGAGGATGCGGAGAAAAAGGAACCCTCATACATTGCTGTTGGGACTGCAAATTGGTATAGCCACTGTGGAAAACAGTATGGAGTTTCCTTTAAAAGCTAAGAATTGATATACCATATGATTCAGCAATTCCTCTACTGGGTATTTACCTCAAAGACATGAAAACTCATATCCAAAAAGATATTTGCACATCAATATTCATAGCAGCATTATTCACAGTGGCCAGGACATGGATGATTAGCTAAAGAACCTGTGGCATATACAATGGTATATTACTCAGCCATAAGAAGAAATGAAATATTGCTATTTGCAACAACATGGATGGATCTTGAGATAATCATGCTAAGCAAAATAAGTCTGACAGAAAGAAGTTAAAACCACATGATATCACTTATATGTCGGATACAAACCTAAAAGCAACAAATAGAACAAACTAAGAGACTCGTGGACATGGACAATAGACTCATGGTTACCAGAGAGTAAGGGTGTGGGGGGATGTAGATGGGGTAAAAAGGGTCAAATATGTGGTGACAGAAAGAAATCTAACTATGGGCAGTGAACAAACAATTCAATATATATGCCTTACTGTTGAATTGTACACCTGAAACTTACTGGATTATGTTAACCAATGTCGCTGTAATAAAAATAAATTTTAAAAATAAATAAAATTAATAATGCAGTTGTTTTTATTTATGTTAGCATTGCACATCTTTCTCCATCCTTTTACTTTTAATCTATATGTTTCTTTATATTTAAAGTGTGTCTTGTACATAATAATGGGGTTCAGGACATACTATACCAAAATGTGGCACCTTGACATATTGAATATTTTAATTTGAAAGAATATGAGAAAACAACAAAAGCAAGAAAGTCACTCTGACTTCCCTTCCATCTTCTTCCCATAAACAGGTCATAAATCTCTACTGTGAGTGGTGCCCTACCAGTACCCAGAGGAAAGGGGCATCCTTATCTTGAGGACAAAGAGATGGCAAGAAGAATGCTAACATACAGTACTTCCTAAATTTCCCTCGCTTTACTTCACTTATATTCCTCAGCCTGTCATATCTCTATATGACTGTACACTCTTCATCAAAGTTTGCATAAAAATACACAGGTCTGTTCCTTTGGGTCTTCATTTCCTTATGAAGGCTCCTGTGTCACAATTGACTTATATTTTTTAAATTGCATGCTTTTTCTCCTGTTAATCTGTTTTTGTCAGGTTAACTTTTAGATCCAGCCAAAGTCGCCAAAAGGGTCAAGGAAAATTTTTCCTCCCCTACAACAACATATAGTTGGATCTTGTCTTTTGATCCACGCTGAAATTTAAAATGATTATTGATATATTTAGATTAAGATCTATCATAATTTTTAGTTTCTATTTATTTCCCTTGTTCCCTTGTTCCTTTTTTCTATTTTTGTCTTCCAGTACTTCTGCCTTTTGTGGATTTAATTCATTCCATTTTTTTCCTTTTCTCTGAATATTAATTTTACTTCTTTTAAAATTAATTTTATTGGTTTTTATAAAGTATGCAATGTACACTTGAAAATAACCTGAGTTTCTTTTAAATAATATACTACTTCACCTTATAATAAGTATATTATAAGTATATTATCAGGTGGTGCAAGTACCTTATAATAACAAAATAATCCTAATTTTCCCTGCTATCCTTTATATCATTGCCATTATTTATCTTATATATAAGCTATAATCATTAAATACATTGCTTCTATTATTATTTTAAATGAACTATTATCTATTAAATCAATAAGATAAAAATAAATTTTCACTTATTCCTTCTCTAATGCTCTTCCTTTTTTCATCTAGATCTGAATTCACAACCTATATCATTTTCCTTTACTCTGAAGATCATTTAATATTTTTTTGTAATACAGATCTACTGGCCACAAATTCCCTCAATTTTTATTTGCCTTAAAAGTCTTTATTTCTCCTTCATTTTTAAAGGATAATTTTGTAGAGTACAGAGTTTCTAGATAGGTAATTTTTTTCTCTTAACATTTCAAATATTTCATTCCTCATGGCTTCTGAGGAGATGTAAGCTGTAATATTTATCTTTGTCCCTCTATAGATAAGGTGTTGGTTTTTCTCCCTGGCTTTTTTCAAGATTTTTTTCTTTATCTTTGATTTTCTGTAAATTGAAATGATATGCTTAGGTGTAGTTTTTTTCTTTTTATTATTGATTAATATAATCAAATAAGTTTCAAGTGTATTATGTAAAATAGTTTCTCCTGAGGGCAGGCCTTGTTAAGAAGAAAAGAAAATGTGGTTTATTTCAAAATGGTTACTTTTCCCCGTCTGCTGCCAGTAGCTGTTAGTATGGAGTAGCAACTTCTGAGCTCCTAACATGCTGAGCAGGAAACTGTAAGTCCCTCCATTAGACTGTTATTTATTAAATACTTAAGTATAATTAACTGGAAGATCATTTCCTGATATTTCAAGCAAACTGGTAGGAATGAGGAGGAAACAGCTGCGAGTAGAATGTAGGAATAAGCTCATGGGATTCTGGGAAGTAGCAGTGATAGCTATGGGAATAGAGAAAGAAGGGAAGGGTGGAAGAAAAAGGAAGGGAAGTTAAGAAGGACAAGTTGGGAACTGGAGGCCCACAGATGTGGCTGAAGATAAAGGTGACAAAAATGAATTTAAAGAATAAAAAGAAACATATCTTATTGGATCTTAGGGATCTATACTACTTTGTCTTGCTGAGATGGATGATTTTTAAAAATGGGGTTAATATTGTATGTTAGCTATGTTTTAGTAAAAACCTTAAAAAAGGAAAAAAAAATATGGAGTAGTATCTGGACAAATGAAATGCTGATGTGTGTGTGTGTGTGTTTATGTGTATATGAGTGTAGTATAGCCACATGTTAGAAGCACTGATAGGCAGTGGGACCTGAAATAGAAGGTTGTTTGTATCTCTAGTGTCTAACAAAGTTTCCGGCTGCCCAATAAATCTTTGTTGGATGAATACACAAATAACTGTAGAGCTTTCTGAAAAGAACCTATAATAAAAAAGTTAAAAAAATTAATTTGAAAAAAAATACAAAAGCAACCTTTATCTCTTATCTATGTAAGATTCTTTAATGAAAATGCAAATATAAACAGGGATACCTGTGTGGAAACCAGAATTTTAACCTCTAGACCATATAGGAATGCATTATACTAACAGTCTTATTCATCATTCTTTGGAATTAATTCTTAATTTGTTTTAGTTCCTCATTCTTTCTCAAATACCTTCTTTCCACTCCCATCCTCCTACTCCTATTCCTCCGCTTTCCTCTTCTCCTTTCTCCTCTCTACCTTCCCTTTTCCCATTCCTCCTTTTCTTCCCCTGTTACTCATGAACCTTAATGGAAGCAGTGAGAGTGGGTAGAGAAATGTGATGATTTGGAGAAGGGGAGGAAAGACCAGCAACAAGGAGACAGTGAATTGTTGTAAAAGAGTGGTTTAAGGGAACAATTTGGCTGGTGAAGCCTGGTGGTTTTGAGGGTTAGAAGATATGTTTGAAAGTTGCCCTTACATAACAAGCACATATTACTTACATTGAATGTTTTTTGGGGAGGTAAGATGACTGATAAAATTTATTCCACTCATTCCCAACTCCTTTGGAACTGCCACTATAGGAAAATCACTTAGGAGGCTATTTCAATTATGTAGGCTAGATATTGTAACAGCTGGAACAAAAAACACAGCAGTAAGAATAGGAAGGAGCAGACAGATTGTAGAAAAAAACTAATGAGAACTGTAGAACCCTTAGTACATAACTCTGTCTAAACCACTGCACTAAGAGACTTGTCATGCCCTAGGATGACCCCCAGCTCCCCATTGGTTCCATCCCCCATTAAAATGCTTGCCTGAGAAAGCTTGACACTGCAAGAATTTACTATTTTTTCTAATCTGATTGTAGGGTTCTGATCTACTTTTCTCAGAGGATTTGGTTTAAAAAAAGGATTTACAATTGTGAACATGTATCTTTTACAACTCAGAAATGTCTTTCTAAAGGACCTGACAGTCATTCCTTTAAAATGTAATAATCAGGAACACTAAGGCCTCTGTCTCCTAGTATTTGTGGGAAGACAGATCCTTAACTTTGATAAGTGCCAGCTAGCACACACAGTTGGCTTAAATGCATTTACACTGACCAACCTTTTGTAATTTTTCACTTCTCTGACTCTACTGAGCCCTAGCTCTCCCACTCCCTCATTGTCCCTTCAAAATGCTCAATTACCTGTACAAATTTGAATGGAACTCAGTTTTTTCCCCTACTGTCAATAGTTATTAAATAAAATTTGTTTCGATGCTTTAATTCAGGCTGTATTCATCTTTGACATTAATCATGACTTAATCTCATTGTCTTGTATGGAGGGCAATGCATCTAAAGCGACTTCCTGGTTTGAAACTCAGGATCTTTCACCATGGGGGGGGGCGGGGAACAGAACAGGAGCTGTTTTGCAGACAGCTGGTGGAGAGGAGGAAGGTGATTAGAAAGTGATAGGGCTAAGAAAGCCCATGATCAGAAAAGGAAATTTTTCTTGAGGCATGTCAGTTTTGCCGAGAAGGGATCATATAGGAAAGCAAATGGAGAAGTGTGGGAGCAAGCGGCACCCTGTTTCTGTCCATTTCCCTTCTCCTTACCTCCTTCCTCTCATTTCCTTTTCTTTCTAATCAAGGAATATGGACGCATGGTTTAAATATAGTTGTTTTACTATATATACACTATATGTATAGTACGAAAAGGCTTAAGGTGAAAAGCAATAGTCCCCTCACTTCCTATCCCCTGGCCCTCTCCAGAAGCAATCCCTTTGAACTCTTTCACCTATTTTTTCTGGTGGTCTCTATATCTAAATATAGTTAGAATACACCTACTAGTAGTCCTGCAATGATCAATTTTAGACTTTATCCATTGACTTCTTACTATATGAGAATTTATTGCCTTTTACTTCCAGTTATAAAAGAGTGGGGAGATGAACGTTTCCTAAAATCTCCCACGAACCACTGATCCCAACAATAACTTTTATTGCACGCTTACTATGTGGAAGGCACAGTTCTAATTACTTTTGATGATATTAACTCATATAATTACATGCTCAGTTACAGGGACTAATAATTTTTTTAAAAGGGAGACAGAGACTTAAAAAACAGAAATACAAAGACAATGTCAACCTTCCCCACTAAGAATGTTAAGAGTGAAAAAATAGTGGGGAAAAAAAGCTGGCTTTGGCGTACTGAAATTACAACTGTCTCCTTTAATTCTCCATGGAGGGTGGGTGGGACGAGAACGACCACCAGGAAAGCGCCGATCGATTGGCAACGCCACACCAAACCAAGACTTAGCGAGAACCAAGGCCACGTGACGGCGACCGGCGGCACTCTGTCTTTCTCCGCGCACTCTCTATGGTATTCTTCCCAGCATCCCGCCCCTTGGGTAGCGGCAGTCACGTGAAGGGCTCTGGGTTTACGACAGGTATCCACGTGATTATGGCCTGCAGTCGGGTGCCTGCGGTGAGGTACCTGGGTTCCTGAAGGGCGGGCGGTTAAGTCGTAACTGCAGCAGACGGCGGACTCTCTCGGGCGCACAGTCTCAAGAACAAGGAGTCGGCTGAGGCGTTCACTGCTTAGTGCCTACGGCACGGGTCTGCTCTTTCTCCCACCTCCGCCTTCGTCCTCCCCACTTCTGTGCGGGTGAAGTCACCTTTGGGTTTCGAGACCTTGGGACCTGAGGCCCAAACTCGAGACGACCCCCCACCCCCACTCTTCTTTCCCTCTCACTTTCCATCTCTTTTTTGCACCACCGAATCACTTAGCCTTTGAGCTGGCCGGTTAGGCCGTGCCTTGAGGCCAAGTTTGAGGCAGTAAAGGTAACGGTGGGGGAAGCAGCCCCCGGGTGGACAAAGGCGGAGGCAAGAATAGAACAGGCCTAAGGGCCGCAGGCCATGAGAATAGGCGGCTGAGGGAGTGAACAAGGGAGAAAAAAAGTACTGCGGCTTTAGAAGGGACTGTAAAGGACTTGTTGCACGATGGAAGACTCTGACTCTGAGAAAAAGATGGAGAAAGAGAATCTGGGGCCGAGAATGGATCCTTCCCTAGGGGAACCAGAAGGATCTCTTGGGTGGGTGAAGGGTATTACACCAAACCTGAAAGCGGGGGGGGGGGAGGGCGTTCTAACTGAAGAGAATATTGTGAATTAGAACACCCCACCTACGATAAATTACTTCATTTTACCAGTAAATTTGATTGGTATCATGCTTTTTTGGTGACATAAGCTGGAAAGAGAACTGGTTGCTAATTGGACCGGAATAACCCCTGGGATGGGACGGGACAGGCCTGATACCACTTCTGGGAGGATATTCTAATTTTAACAGTTCTGAGTTGCTTTGAATTATCAGTTGTGGAGATTTGACATCATGTTGAGGTTAAGAAGACTAGGTAGAAAGTTGGTATTTCCTGGGCAGAGATCAGTGGTTTGAGAGTACTTTCAGTGCCAATTTGTACCTGAAATTGAGTCTTGTATCGTATATGCTTTGTGCCAGTAATAAATGAAATAAGACTTGGAAGGAAAGCTGAAGGACTAAAGATACTCCCAGATTTTAAAATTAGGAGGCTTTTCAAATATTACAATATTGTTTGATTTATTAAGGCACTTGTATATGTTGCTCTGATAATTTTTTCAGATGATGAAAAATTAAATCTTGAATTTTAATGGCTCATTTATATTCCTAAATAAATCTTCCTATAAGCTATCACTTGAGCACATAATTAGGGGATAGAGAGTATAAACCCAGTTTTATAATTTCTGTTTTATAATTTAGGAAAATGAAGGCCACACACAGTTGTACTCAGCTATTGTGCTAAACATGTTCTTTTGTATCTCCGTATTTATTTGTATTTCTTTAATTTCAATATCTAAGGCAATTGGATCATGCAAACTCTGGGTTTATATCTGCAGGTGGGTGCTACCAAATACAGCCATGAAGAAAAAGGTAAGACATGTTAGGTACATCAAAAACATGAAGGTAAAGGTAAGAAGTTACTATTCAGGAAATATATTTGTGATGTATATATACCATCTTTCTTAGACTGTGGCAAGAACCTTCTAGTGTTCTCTTTGACTCCTATCCCCTTCTTTGCTATTAGGTTTAATTTTTCTAATATATAAATCTAACTGAATCACATACTAAAGAACTTTTTGTAACTTTTCAGAGCTCATAGAATAAAATACAGATGACTTCATGGCTTAGAATGCCCTTTAAAAATTTATTCCAGACTAAATCATCTGCCACACCTGTGCACTTTATCATAGCCATACAGAATTTGTTTTCTCCAAATTTATAAATTAATTTGTATTTTGTGTAAGCCATACACACATAGTACACAGGTCTCTGCATGCACGTCTATGTTGAACTCAATTCAAATGTTGCCATTATAAGTCATATGTGAGTTCTCCAGATGGAATTGAACACTCTTTCCCTTGTGCTCCTATGGTACCCATCATGGAATTGGGGCAGAATCAAAAAGAGTGCAGCTCTGGAGCAAATTTCTGAACCTTTTGGGCTTTTAGTTTTTTCATTTGTAAAATGATGATAATATTACCTATCTTGTAGCATTGTTACGAAGTTTAAATGAGCAAATGTAGAGCACTTAAATTAGTATCTAACACAGTTAACCTTGGTAAATCTTTCACAAGCAATTTAGGTAAGATTTCATAAATTATAAAAACAAGATATGTACCATCTTTAGCCTTAATTTCATCTATTAAGTCAGTTATATAAAAAATTGCAGTTTGCTCAGGGAATGTTCTTAATGAGCCTGTCTAAAGTTGCTGTCATCAAGGATGTCTAAAAATACCTGACATTTCTGCATGATTAAGAATAAAAACAAAACTATTTTGTTACAATTTTAGACTGGCTAGTCAATAACATTTCTTTAGTGAGATAAAGTTTAATATCTAAATAGCTAGATTAAAATGAGCCGAGTGTAACATATTTCCATTAATACTTCTTACATTTGTAATTAGAAGTTTTTACAAAATGTTTTGGGACTGAAGATAGACTATCTACCCCCTTCATTAGAAAAGCAAGACAACTGGAAATATATTTCATAAATTTCAAGTTGAAAAGACACTTAAAAGTTGCTTTGCATAATTTCTTCCATGTGTAAGAATCTGTAGTGTCTTTGTTAAATGTTGACATTGACAGGAAGGCTAATCACCTTCATAAGGCCATTCTTTCCACTGGATAAGTCTCATTGTTAAAATTTTGTTTGTTTTATATCTTTGTTTTGATAATTTGTTCATTCTTTTGATGAACATATTTGAGCATCTGTTGTATGTTAGACGCTGGAATTACAAAGGGGACTCTCTCTGCCATTTGGAAGCTCAGAGTCTTGTGAGAGACAGACCAGAAAAATGGATAACTGCAATGCATTATGGTCTTTACTATACAATTGTCTTGGGATGACAGAGGTGGGACACACCTAAGCTAGCCTAGGGCATTGGTGTCAGAGAAGCTTTTTGAAGAGATGATTACTGAACCAGGTTTTGAAGGATGAGTAGAGCTTAACTGAAGGGAGAAAAGGGAATGGCAAGTTACTGGCAGAGAGTACAATGTGAAACAGACATAGAGCAGGGCTCCCTGGAGATCTTGGAGCAATCAAAGGGACTAAAGGCAGTTCAGTTCAGTGTGACTGGATTCTACAAGTTCCAGGCCAGGAAGGTCAGAAGGTGAGTGCAGAAGAGTAGATAAGGCATATCAAGGAGGATTTGTATATAGTTTTTAAAAAAACCATCTCACCACACACACACACATATTGTTAGACTCATGATTCTCCTGGCGCTGTGAGTGGGGGAGGAGAGGAAGCATTTGTTATTAAATGGCAGGAGTTTTGCAGCCAATTGAAAAAAAAAACAAAATAAAGACTTGATCCTGTAGGCCATAGGACACTTGAATAGAAAAAGAGACAAGAGTAATTAATGGAACATAATCGTGGAGGTAAGTGGAAGGGAGGAGATAAATAGCAGAGGTGGAAAGGTTGATGTTGAACAGGAATACAAACTTTAAGTTATTCTGAAAATCCTTGCCAGGTAGTTCAGTGCATAAAATATTAGATTATTAGAGATAAGGGTTCAATTTCCTCTCAAGTTGGTCTATTTTTCTAATATAGTGCTAAATATATGATAGTGTATATTAATAGCATAATGAATTTGCTGCAGTTCTGTCGCTAAGAGGATGTGTGACTCATGCATAACAGGTAAGTGCCTGGCCCCTGGAATTCTAGTTATCTCTGTCTTCACAGTTGGTTAAGGAACTAGTTAGTTATTAGTATCTGTACCAGGTTGTTGGTACTATCATTTCAGTAAAATATCAAGTACAGGAGAGAAATAGATCCCTTTAGACTTAATTGGCTCTAGATTGTTAACTTCTTTTCATTTTTTTTCCACTTTGTCCTTAGGTGCTCTTGATGGGTAAAAGTGGGTCTGGTAAGACCAGCATGAGGTCTATTATCTTTGCAAATTATATTGCCAGAGACACACGTCGACTTGGTGCAACAAGTAAGATGTTTTATCTTATTGTAAAGTCAGGTGATCTTAACTATTAATAATCTGCATAACACACTTGGTTGCAGTAACTTGGGGATGCAGATGTTGAAAGATTTGTTTTGGAGCATGTTTTCCCTTTTTTGCATTTCTTTTCAAGAGATGTATGGCCTAATTCTGGTTACTATTGCTCGCTTTCTAGGTTGCTTACCAAGTGGGATGTCCTTGTCCAATTTTTTTTTGTTACCCTGTTCTTTCTTAAACAAGCATAGGGACCTTTTTGTTTATTCTTGTTTTTTTTTGGGAGGGGGTGTTTTTAATTGTTATATAAAGCAAATTAATTGATAGATATTTATAATCATAACATTAAAATTCCCTAAGATTCTTTTTTAAACAGTAGTTCTAGTCTTCATTAAAAAGTAAATTACTGGGGCGGGGGCATTGTGAGAGAGAGGTTAACCTGATCTGTACTCTGCTGCTTCTCTTCCTGGACTCACATAGATGTTCTCATTGGAGTTCTAGCTTTGACCTGAGAAATGTTTCATTGCCCTTTATGGTTTGAATGTTAAATCAGGCTTCTTAGTATAGGCTAGCTGGGCAGCCAGTGGATCTATACTCCTGGGAGACTCCTTTTGTCTCTAAGCTATAATGCCATTTCATTTTGCAGCATCTAAACATTTCTGGATTCTGCCTTGGTCCTTGGCCTTTTAGATAACTTTCATCAGAGGTACTCTACTTGATCTGGGTTTCTAGCATCTTGAATGCTTTTAGGGACAAGTCACCTATCACTTCATAGGGTATCTCACTCTGGTTTTAAGAGCAACAAACATTTTTTAAAAACCTTATGTTCCAGACGCTGGGATACAAAGGAGAAGGAAACCTCATTTCTGTTCTTAAAGTGCTGAGAGTGTAGTATATATATATACTCTCATAATTGGGGTAGCACTAATGGTTAGAAATCTTTCTTAGTTACAGCCTTGAATCTATTTCCCTTTGTTTCTGTTAGCTGGTCCCCTTTCTGTTCTCTTGAGCATCTACAAATATTTTAGTATGATTAATATCTTGGTCTATCCTAGCTATCTCTTGCCTCCCAAATCTTATCTTCCTTCAACATCTCCAACTATTCCTCGTTTGACATAATTTTGAAGAATTTTTTGAATAAGGATTCGTTTAACACAACTATATTTTTCTTAAAGTCCTGAGACTTGAATACCAGTGTGGTCTGATCAGGGCAGAGTAGGACTGTTATATCTCTTGTTCTGGACATCACACTGTTGTTACTTTTGTGGAGTGGCCTTCATTCTACTGAGTCATACTAAAAACACCTGATTTCTTTTCACACATATTGTTATTAAAACATATATTCTGTGTCTGATTATTGTGCAGTTAATATTTTGAGCCAAGAATAAATGCTTATCTCTATTAAATTATTCAGTTTTGTGTGTTTTAGCTCATGATGTGTTCCTGTTCTCAGTGTTTGTTACTGTTAAGTTTAAAATAAGTCACTATCTAATTGGGTCTCAGTTTTCTTATCTGTAGGAAAGAGGTGAGATTCTATTTTTATTTTAGCTATTCTCTTATCTGATATGTTACCTGTTCTTCCTAGCTTCATGCAGTTTGTACACTGGATAGGCATCTCATCTAGTTTTCATCTAAGTAGTTCATCACAATTTTTGGTTGGGACAGGGTCCTTGGGCCTAGTATGCCTCAAGAGGCTTCCTTCTAGAAATTATCTGTCCAAACTTCTCCTTGTCACATTTGCTAGATACTATTTTTTTTCTATTCTTCCAAGTTAAATATCTGGACTTCATAATTAGTTGGTTTTAGTATATTAGAGAAAGCTAATGTTTATTGTATAATCTTTTATTTTTTAGTCTTTATATTGACTTCATTTTAATAGATGTAGAAAATATGACCTAGAAGTTAAGCTGACTCAACTTGTGTTAGAGATGGAATGCCAATCTTTGTTCTTGTTCTGTTCATTATGCTACAGCTACAATTCCTGGCATACTTCTTTCTGTTTATATTTTAAATTCTGCACATTTTATTGAAGCAACTTTTTCTAGTCCAATTAATATTTTTATTTTTAGCTAATCAGCAGAGTTGATATACTGCCCTAAGTCTAATAAATAGTCTTGCAACCCAAATTTCTGAACTATTCAGGCTACTTAAAATAGTTTTTAAATAATCTAACAGCATCATTAGAAAGTTACAAATAGAATGTTGTGAATTATATGACCCCTATACATTGAAGCAGGCCATTTATTCAAAAGTGCTTTTCTGGAGCTTCTTGTATGCTGGGCACTGTGAATGGGACAGGGATCTTGCCCTTAAGGATATTTCAAGTGGGACCTTTATTGATGTTACTTTGTTAGCAATTACTGTATTTCCTGAAAGGTAGTAAAAGTATACTTTAAAATATGTTGGCCTTGATGCTTAGTGTATCATTAGCTAGTTTGCATTGCTAAAGAAAGGTCTGGGTTCTACTGCTTAACTTATAGACTGATTAAAAGTATGCATAGTACATTGATTTTTACTTGCTATTTCTTTTTACATGGTGACTGATTTTCTTTAAAAGTAGTAAAAAAGTATTTCTTTGAAAATACTACATCACTTTAATGTTTAGTATTTTTCTAGATGGTCATTGCTGAAAGGGTCCAGTTTATTTTGTTAAACTTAGATCCTACTTTGTTTTGAAATTTGAAGTAAGGCTACAGAATAGTGGTATAATTAATTTATTAGGGGGGCTGTTAAAATGTGTTTGTTGGAATAGTAAACTTATCAATGAAAATGATTATGAAGTATTTTAGTATAAAACACTGTTGATGGCTCTGAGATTTCCTACCTTCTCAAAATTCTCTGTTCCCTTGGCTTTTATTTAATGCTTTATTACCCTGGTTTTCTTCCTTTATCTTTAACCATCCCTCCCCCCTTTTTAAAAGTATATTTTCTTCTTTCTGCCCCATAAGTGTATGTGATTTCCTACAGCTCTGTTCTTGATTCTTTTCAGTTGCTCTTACGACAGCATGACAGGAGGACTAGGAGAGTCAGAGGGCTCTATAGGAGACATAAGGCTAAAGAGAGTCAGAAAGTGGGGGTTAGATTATAAAGTGCTTTATAAGCCATGTCAAGTAGTTTGAATTGAGGGTAGAGGCAGCCCCTAGAGTTTTAAACAGAAAACTAACACAGTCAGATTTAATTTTTAATTTTCAACTTTAATTACAAGAATAGTACTTCTGAAAAATTCAGACATTACAAAAGTGTAGAAAGTCTATTCATTCTCTTACTCTCAGGCCTAATTCTTAGGGACAGCCACCATTAGTAATCTGTCTGGCCTTTTTTTTTCTGGGTGTATATAATCATACCTATACAGGCTTTTTTTTCTTCTTAAATAAAAACGGAATAAAAATCTGCTTTTTAGAGAGGTTATTATATCTGTAATATGGAGGATGGATTGAAGGGAAGCAAAGATAGAAACAGGTTGACAAATTAGGAAACTATTTTAGTAGCCCAGGTCAGAAATGACGAGGGCTTAACTTGGGTTAGGGTGGTGATTGTAGATATGGCAAGAAGCAAGTGGATTTGGGAGATATTTAGGAGGTAGAGTCAATAGGACTTGCTGATAGTTTGAGGCGGGCATAGTGGGGGAAAGTGGACTCAAAGATGAATCTAAGTTTTTGCTTAGGCAGCTGGTTAAAATCATCAAGATGGTAAAGACTGAAAGAGGAAAAGATTTTATGGGAAGGATGGGAAGATGATGAGTTCATATTTGGATACATTGGGTTTGGGATACTAATGGTTTATTCAAGTGAAGATGTCATGTATATGGTTCAGAAAGGGAGGAGATAAGTCTGTATTAGAGATACATATTTATTACTTATCAGTATCCAAATGGTAAATAAAGTAATATGAATAGATGAGCTTGCCTGGGAGAAGAACACATAGAAAGAATAGGTAGCCAAAGATGGAATCCTGAAGAACTCCCAACATTTAAGGGACAGAAAGAAGAATAGGAGCCTGTGAAGGAAGATCTGCCAGAAAAGTTGTAGGTGTGATATCAGAGGCCAAGAGAAGAGAATATTTTGAGAAGAAAATAGTCAACAGTGTCATGCTGCAGAAAGTAAGACAAGGACTACAAAGTCCACTGGATGCGGCAGTCGGGGCATTGGTCACTTAATGAGAACAACTATCTATGATATGGGTATAGAAACCATATCCCATGTGCTCCTTATCTAAACAGTCACTGAATCCTGTCACTTCTTTTGTTATTGTCTTTCCCTTTCTCAGTAGCACTTCTTTCCATTTTTTTTTAGTACTAGACCGTTTACATAGTCTTCAAATTAATAGCAGTTTGAGCACCTACTCTCTCGTAGACTCTGTTGGAAATACAAAGACATGTAAGATATGATTCCTTTTCCAAGGAGGGGGAAGTAAAGGGGAGAAGGGAAGTAGTTTGAGCACCTACTACGTGCCAGGCACTTTATGTATAACTCCTTTAATCCTCACAATAATTCTGTGAGGTCAATACTATGTCTTCCACCTTTTTTAAATAGAAGAGCAAACTAATACTTAACAGTTAAGTGATTTGTTCAAGGTCACAAAGAGAGGTATAGCTGGTATTTGAATTAAGCTGGTATTTGAATTAAATGGGCACTGTTTGACTCCAGTGCCCATTTTTTTAAAAAACAATGCTGCTTCTGATCTAGTTTATGAGGAGATAAAATTGCACAAAAGTTAGATAACAGTCAGTTTAAGCAACAGCTATGAGATAGTCATATATGAAGTACCACTGTGTGATTTATGACTATCACATAAATTGTAAAGATGATAATTACTAGACTTTGATAAATTTCCAGAATAAGAATTTTTATTTTTCCTCTTTGTGAGTTTTAGTGCCTGGCAGAGAGTAGATGCTTAATAAATGTTTGAATGAATTCAGAGGGATGAAGATGGTAAGTGGGGGTGGCCAGGTAGGGCTTTTTAGAGGAGGTGGGATTTAAGTTGGGTCTTAAAATATAAAGATGAATCTAACTTTGAAAGAAAGGCGGGGAGGACTTTCTATGCAGATGGATAGAGTGAGCAAAGTATATGGTGGGGAGGGAAGTGTAAGGCAGAGGTCGCAAACAGGCAGCCTATATATTGGATAAGGCCCGTAGATGTGTTTTATTTGGCCTATGTGATGTTTTCAGAAAAATTGGAATTAGTCATCAATAGGTAAAAGTTTCCACAAAAATCTGGATTTCCCACTACTATTGAAAAATTTAAAGATCTGGTAACCCCGAACCCATGTTCCCATATGGCAAATAAGCTAAAACTGAGTAACTGCCACTCACTCCATTGTCTCCTTGGATAGATATTTACTCTCCATAAATGACCAGCTTTGCTTTTATACGTTTACTGGCCTAGCCCCTATTAGCAAGTTTGCGACCCCTGATATAAGATATGTTGGGTATTGGGGAGGTAGTGGGATTTGGGAGGACTATGAAAAAACCAAATTGGACTGGAGCAAAAGACATTATTATGTTACTCATTGGGGAATATAAAGGTAGATTGGAAGCTAAATTCTGAAGGACTTCGTATGTCCTCCTATAGTCATGAAGGAGTCATTGAAAGTTTTTTGAATGGGGAGTGACATGTTCAAAGTAGTGTTAAGAAGATGAACCTGGCAGTAGCATATAGGATGAAATAGAGGAAGTAAGGCTTCTTGGTAGAAGGTAATTATGGAGCTACTGTATCTGTGTAGGCTTGAGAAGTACAGACCTTCCTTAATTAGTGGCATGTTGTAAAACGAGTAGAATTGAGAGAGATTACAGAGGAATAGCAATAATTGAATATGGGCAGAGGAGTCAAAAATGACCCCCATCCAAATTGGAAATTGGTAGGGTCAAAATAAGGAAATCAGTAGAGTGAGTATGGTGATGTTGTATGTTCATTTTGTATGTTTTTTTTTTCAATTTTTTTGTGTAGGGCATTGGTAGGGGCAAGTGGGTCAGGGAACTGTTAAATGGTATATGTCTCTGTCTTACATGTTGAAATTTTAACATTGGTATCATAATTGGAGATTGTTTCTGCTCTAAGCACTAACTACTAAAAAGTAAAATGACTTACATGAAAGCTAGATCTATAGCTCAGGGTAGTTTAGGTGCACCTTGCCACTAAACCACACTACTAAGCTGTAAATCACCTTCTTGTTGTGGCTTTGAGCATTTCACTCCACTTTGGTCCTTCTAAATTCCATGGGTTAGTGCTTTGCTTATTTTGAATTTCATTTCACATGCTACAATTACTAGATTTGTTATATTTGTTTTCCAGTTGATGTAGAACATTCTCATGTTCGATTTCTGGGAAATCTGGTATTGAACCTGTGGGACTGTGGTGGGTAAGTACCATCTACTTACTTGTTTGTGAGGCCAGTGACAGTGCTGGCATCTATTATAATCAGCATGGAGACTACACTAGAGTAACTATCCTTTGTAATAGATGCATTGGATAGAAATTACTTCAAAATTGGCACTTGATTAAATAAATATTTCTGACTTTTATGTAATTGTGAAAATGCCCTTTGTATGTGACATGTTTAAGCAGCAGTAACACAAGCTGTATTTAAGTATCTGTAATATGAGATATACTATCCTCCTCTTTTGCAAGCGAAGAAATTAGGTTTCCTTCTCAGGCCATCTGACATCAGTGCAGAGCTCTTAGCTATCAGACCATACCACTTCATTCGTTATTTCAGTAATTATCTCCAGGCACTCTTGAGTACTATAGAACAGACCTGAACACATATCCTTCAGCTGAGTGACCCAATGTTGTAGGAGCAGGAAATAGTTTTCCTCTCATGACCAAAGCAATTCTGCAATATCCCAATGCAAATGCACAATAACTGTGCTTGTATGGAGGTATTGCTTCCTACCCTCTGACCATTTGCATCTCTGTACTTAGTAGCAGCATGTAGTGGTTAGGAGTCTAGGCTCCAGAGTTACATTTGGGTTTATATTTCAGTTCTGTTAGTTCATCATTTAAAGTCTCTGATCCACACTTTCTTCACCTGTACAATAGGGATAATGGTGGTGCCAACTCATAGGGTTGTTTTGATGATTAAGTAAGATAATATATAAAATGCATAGCAAAGTGCCTCACAAAATAAATAAGTCTTGTTAGCTTAGTGTTTCCTAGCTCCTAGCATAGAGCCAGCCATGGAATAGGTGCTCAGTGAGTATTTGTTGAAAGAAAAATGAAACAACCAAATATTTTGTAAGAAAATGTCTCCCTTATTGCTAGCAGATGGAGTAAAAGGGGCCAAATGTATGGTGATGTAACAGATTAGACTTTGAATGGTGAACACATAGTGCAATATACAGATGAAGTATATTGGTCTCCTTTACTCTTTTCTACCTCCCTTTGCTCCTTTTCCCCTCTGGTAACCACTGTACTGTTGTCTGTGTTTATGAGTTTTTGTTTGTTAGTTTGTCTTGTTCATTCATTGTTTTCAGTTTTGTATCCTTCATATGAATGAAATTATATGATTCTCTACTTTTTCCATCTGATTTATTTAGCTTAGCATGATATTCTCAAGATTTTTTTTCCACAACAAAACTCTACTGTTCTGCTAGGCAGCTGGTAATTGAGAACTTATTGGGAAACAGCAAACAGCCTAAGGAACAGAGAGCAACATTCTGCTAAAAAGTTATCTTGGAGTCATTTTCATATAGTTTATACTGTTTGACTGGTTATTCATTTTGTAAATATTCATTGGGCACCTATTCTATGGCAGGCTCTGTGCTAAAAGCTGGGAAGCAATGGCGAACAGTAACAAACATTCCTTGCCTTCATAGAACTCATTTATGGAAGTGAATTTAATTAATTATAATCTCATACAAATGTGTAATATCACACTTGTAAATGTTCAAAGAACAGTGTATTGGTATAGGGCCTATGGTACCTGGATTATTCCAAGTCTGGGAGGCCTGGAATGGTTTCTGTTAGGAAATATGGATTGAACTGATACCTAAACGGACAAGTAAGAGTTAATCAGATGTAGAGGTAGGGAGATAGTATGTGAAACAGAGTGAACAGCATGTGTAAAGGACCCTTGGTGAATAGACCATGGGACACTAGAACTGAGGGGAGGTCAAAGTATATTTAGAACACAAGGAGAGATGTGTAGGTTCTTACAAGGTGTCACTCAAGAAGTAAGTTGAGGCCAGACTGATTTGCTATTATTTGTCTTTTAATTTGAAGCCTTAAGGTTATCTTTCACATCAATTAAGCCAACAAAAATAGGTCATAAGTAGGAGTGACTAAGTGAAGACTTGCTTACTACATAGATCTTAATTTTTCCTATTAGACAGGACACCTTCATGGAAAATTATTTCACTAGCCAACGAGACAACATCTTCCGAAATGTGGAGGTTCTGATTTATGTCTTTGATGTGGAGAGCCGTGAACTGGAAAAGGACATGCACTATTACCAATCATGCCTGGAGGCCATTCTGCAAAACTCTCCAGATGCAAAAATCTTTTGCTTGGTGCACAAAATGGATCTGGTACAGGAGGATCAACGGGACCTGGTAAGAAACAAATGGTCGATGTGTTTTGCAAACTTCTTTTGTAGAGGTATATATATATATATATATATATGCCATTCTTAATTCAGGGACAAAATCTTCATATAAACTTTCAAAATAAAGTTCTGACATTTGTTTTTTCAAAAACAGTCAAACAAATTATTCATGATAAGGGAAAGATAAAATTCATTTAGCAAATAATTTTCACATTTAGGTAAGGAACCTGATTATGTGATAATCAGTAAGCAGCCTTTATATATATTTAAAATGTTTGCCACCCCTGTTTTACTGTTCTTTAGAATGGACTGTTACTGTCAAGACTAGGAGACCCCCCCAAGGGTGAATTGAAGAAAGGTGCCAGCTGTCTTTAGGTTGACTTAGGAAACTGGTATGCAGCAATTCAAGTGCCAATCACACTGTGATTGACAGAATGCCAGGTCCCTCTTATAGCACCAATATGGTACATTTCTCTTCTTTTCTAGCATGGGAGTTGGTATACATAAATTTGAACCAGAGAAGACACACTAAAAAGGGCAAACTTCTAGTTAGCTATGAGGCCCCAAAATGTCAAGTCACACATATAGTCTAGCTTTAGTTTGCTCAATATAAAATAAGAGGGTTGGATTCTAAGCTGAAAGAGAAGATGCTCTATTTCCAAGGGTAAAGCTGAGGAAACTAGTTTTAAAATAATCTGGTGATATAGAAGAATATAGTTACTCTTTAAGTTGGATCCTAGTGGCCTAAGCACACCCTTTATTTAACTAATGGATTATTTTTGTTAATAACCGTGGCCTGGAATACATTTTTTCCCTGTAACTAGTTATAGAATTGCCTCCAGGTTTCCAGTGTTCGGGTATATTTTCGTGTTTCTAGGTTAGCTTATAGGCTTTCAAAAACTACTTGACAGTGTTTCATATTTGGCTCTGAAAAATACTTTGAGTAACTAATCTTTTTATTTCCTTCTCCCTTTCCCTAAGTATTAATTCTGTTTTAGTTCAGCAGAAAATCCTGTATGTGGGTTGGGTCTTGAGATTATGAAGGCTTTATTATTGTTTTTCTTGCCATTTGTGTTTCCTTTAAAAATCACTTCACTTCATTCTATGGTCCAATTTGTAATAGAAAACCCTAGAGCATTCCAACAGATGAGCTCCTTATGAATTTTTTAATTGCTTTTAATATTTAGCAATCAACTTATTGCTTGCTGAATACTTATATAAATATCCCTGAAGATACATTAATGTTCTGTGTGGAATTTTAAGCTTAATTAAGAAAGGTATACTCTGTTTTATTAAAGATTCAGACTTGGAAGTTTTGAAGTAAAAATGGCTAGTGTGCTTCCCTAAATATCAGTTTCAAGCAAGATAGGTGTGTGTGTGTGTGTGTGTGTGTGTGTGTGTGTGTATGTGTGTATGTGTATGTATTAGAGTTCATTAAAGAAACAGAACCAGTAAGTATGTGCTTATGTGCATGTGCGCACATGTGTTTGTGTGTATGGATGGATGGATGGATGGATAATGAATAAATAGATAGGTAGATAGAAGCAGGCAGGCAGGCAAGGGAGGGGCATAGAGTGAAACTGATTGATTTTAAGGAATTGACTCATACTAATGGGAAGGCTGGTAAGTCTGAAATCTGCAGGGCAGGCCTATAGGCTGGAGATGCAGGAAAGAGTACATGTTGCAGCTCAAGTCAGAGGATAGTCTGGAGGCAGAATTCCCCCTTTTTGGGAGTGGTGGTCTTTCCCTCTTCAGACCTTCAACTGATTGCAGGAAGCCCACCCACATAATGGAGGGGAATCTGCTTTAAGTTTACTGATTTAAATATTACTCTCAACTAGACATACCTTAACAGCAGCATTTAAATTGGTGTTTGACCAAATGTCTGGTACTATGCCCTAGCAAAGTTGATACATAAAATTAACCATCACAGTGTATACATGCACTTACGACAGATTCACCCAGTCATGGAAAATAGCTGTGTGTGTGTGATTGTGTGTATGTCATATTTGTATAAATAGATATTTTTCCATATGTATATGGGCACACATACATAGATACATATCCAAGATGAAAAGATTTGTGTGGGGGTGTTGTATAGCCAAATAAATACAGTTCATACAGAAATAATATATATGAGTATATGTACATATGTATTAGCAAGAGAAAGATATCTACAAAGGTTAAAGTATTTTGATTTACAAAATTTTGATATGAGATAGCTATCTTAAAATTGCTCAGATTGGGTGATTTGGGATGTTAGATGTGTTTTTTTTAAGACTCCTATATACAGTAAATTTTATTTTTCAACATAGTACTCTTAGTACTCAGCACAAACAGCATGGGCCTAAGGAATTTTAGTAGCTGTTGCACTTTTAGACCTGACCTGAAAATATTTCTGCCATCCTAGTTTCTGAAGTAATGTATACACTGAAAAATTCCTTTGAGAAAATAGGAAATGTTTTTGTTTAAAATATGCTGAAAACAATTACATCTCAGATTTTGCAAAGGAAGAGGAGAGCTATATAGTTTGATCAGTATGTTGGACTTTTTAATTCAGATTTTTAAAGAGCGAGAAGAAGATCTGAGGCGTTTGTCTCGCCCATTGGAATGTTCTTGTTTCCGAACATCTATCTGGGATGAAACTCTCTATAAGGTGTGTATATTTCTCTGAGTTTTCTCATTTTAAGAGCATGAAAAAAAGCTAGAAAGATATTATCAAAACTAAAAGATTTTAAACTCTATCATAGCCATATAAATGTGTTGAACTAAAAAAATAATCTATAATAAATTATTTTAAAAATTGTCAAAATTAACCTTAAGAGATTTTGGTTTTGATTGTAGATTGGGTCGACATACCTGTCAAACCATACAGAATTCACCAGTTTGGTCACAATTAATTTGATACTGATCTTCATGACAGCTGAGGTTTCACTGGCCATATTCCATTTTGACCTGTTGTGGTCTCAGTGCTGATTGGAGCTATGTCTAATATTAAGGAACTACTACAGGATATACACCAGTCTGCCTTAGTTTGATGGCAATAGAACAATATTTAGGGGAGAGATTGGAGGAGGGAATCTTAGAATGAAATATATTATGCCTAGTATTTGGTAGCTTCAACTTTATGTCAAATGAAAACTAGCATCGCTAGAGTGGATACCACACTGTTTGCAGTAGTTCTAGAGGTTACAACAATAGCTGTGTTATGGATGAAGTCCTTACCTTATCAGCACATAGGCTTCTTATCTTGCTTCCTCCCTTTCTCCTATTGATCTAGTGATTTGAAAGACAGGCTCCTTTTGGGTTCTTCTGTGGTCAGACGTTTCCTTCAAACTGCTTCTGGTATTCACTGACAAGTCTGACTCTGGGTGGAAAAGAATCCTTCTCTGTCACAGCCTCAGTATCAACTGCATCTGACAAGTATCTACAACCAGAAGCACAGAAGCCTGATTTACCAAGAAGAAAAAGACATTGGACTTTAAAAATAACCCTTAATTTATTTTTTTTAACTGATGCATTTTTTCCCTGATATTATGTTGACCCAGCCTCGCTCTAATAACAGATCATTTTTGAGATACCTGTCTAGGAAATACTGTTCTAGATTAATTTGGGCTGAAATTCTCTCAAAGCCTTATTCCTATAGAACAGGTAACTGTGAATAAGGATGGACATGACACACTGATAAGAACCAACTGCGATGTGAAGGATGGCAGTACATAACATGACCTAAGACAATTGGCTAATCATAACACTGCTCTGAGTGACAATGTCTCTGCTGTGGTTAGCTTTGGTGCTTTCTCCAAGGTAAAGTCAGCAGTGACATTAACACCGACCTAAGAACTTGGAACCCCAAGCCCAAGTAATAAAACTTATTGGAACAGAGATATGGCACTACTATCTCCTACATAAATGTTGTATAGAGCTAACTTAAATTGTTATATCCGTTTTATTCTACAAGCACTCATTACATATCTACTTGATGCTGTTGGATACAGAGATAACCAAGACTAGGTTCCGGCCGTCTAGAAGGAGAGAGAAGAACATTCATTATACACCTTACCAAACAGATTAGAGTGAGATTGGAGGAAGTATTATAATGGAAATCCAAATAAAAGAGCCTGAAGAGAGGGAGGATCTGGGTAATTTCTACTCCTTATATGAGTCATACTCCTCTAGATGAAGTCAGTTTTAGGCAAACAAACAGTACACCATTTTTAATGCAATTTGATCAATACTTTATACAGCTGAAAATAAGCCTTTAGGAATGATAATGCCATGAAACTAAGTCTTAGATGTATATTAAATATAAGATTATTAGGTTCTGCTCTTTAGAGCAATCTGTATGATTGGACTATAATATTTGTTCAGTGACTAAATTAGAAGCTTTTTAGCCCAGTAGGTCAGTTTTCAACTTTTCCTAAGACAACATGATGGAATTAAATTATTTTTTATTTTTAATTTTCAGTGAAAGGAAGTTTCTCCAGCATTTTACAAAAGTGTTTGAAATTAAAAAAAAAAACAAACCTCCAACTGAAGGAAGAAAACCAAATGTTAGCTTTGTTTTCTCATTTTATTTGTTTTATGTCATATTCTAAGTATTTGGGACTCAGTTATCACCATATTTTTCTGTCCATATATTTTAGTATATTGAATGCATTTACAAAGGTCTGAGACAGTCTACCTGTTAGTAAAATTATACCATACTTGTATTCTGTTAGGCTTGGTCCAGCATTGTTTATCAGCTGATACCCAATGTTCAACAGCTAGAAAGGAACCTAAGGAATTTTGCTGAAATTATTGAGGCTGATGAAGTGCTTCTATTTGAGAGAGCTACTTTTCTGGTGAGAACTGTCTGCTTTGCAGATATACTTCCACTTACCTTCTTTTATTCAGCAATAGAGAACAACATGTTGTCACTTTCAGGAAGAAACTTTTTCCCTTTTATCTCATTACTTTAGCATGCATAACCTTATTTATAAAATAGTGTCAGAAAGTGACCTGAAAGAAGTCCTTTGGTTTGTACCTCTTTAGTAGTTGGTAAAACTTAGATTTTTGCAGGTGTTCCTTACTATACAGTTTAGATTATTTCTGCTAATCATTGTACATTTGTGTTAAAGTATCCCTACTCCCTATTTAATTAGGAAATGAGGGTCATTGCCCTTTTGAAGAAACTCGTATCACCCCTTTCTCCAAAAGACAGAGTCAAAACTTAACATGTATGTGGTGTAATGGTCAACTCAGTGACATAGCTTAAGAGTTCAGATGGAAGGGGAAAGAGGCATATTGGTATTTAATTTATTTGATAAATTCAATTTAACTATATTAGAGCCTTCTGTATGTATGACCCTGAGAAGGGATGCAAAAACAAATATTTTTAAGTAAAATTTTTAAATAACAGTAATAGAAACTAATTTGAGATGTCACAAAGCACTGCATAAGTAATTGCTGATCAGCTTAGTAAATGTAACTCTAATTGCAGCTCGCAGTAATTTGTTTCTGTGCTCTACCATTGCTTGGTATTTTAGACATTTCTTAATCTCTTTGAGCTTCTATAAAATGGAGGTAATAAAATCTATATTGTAGGTGCTGGCAAGTTTTGCTTCCTACTAAAAAACTTTACATCTGTATATTCAGCCTATAGGAAATGCTAGTTCGGTTTTATTAAAATCTGAAAGCAGGGGAAGTATTTCATGTGGCTTAAGTGTTCAACATGAATAGGTTCACTTATAAGTAGTAAATTCTCAGAAATAAGAATCACTTTATTGACATTTTTAAATATAATACCAAAAACCACTTGGTCATAGCCTTCGTTAAAATTAAATACATTAGTCTCCAGCCATGCCACCCTGAACGTGCCCAATCTCATCTGATCTCGGAAGCTAAGCAGTGTCAAGCCTGGTTAGTACTTGGATGGGAAACCACCTTGGAATACCAGGTGCTGTAGGCGTTAAAAAAAAATACAATATATTAAGTACATATAAGGCTTTTTGTTTCTTTTTCATTTTTGGTTTGTACCTTTTTTTTTTTTTTAATCAAAGACCATCCTGTGAAATATTGAAATAAGATGAATATTTAATCATTAAAGTTAGTGAAAAAGAACAGCAGTGAACCAGTATAGATACTACTTAAATGATCTAATAAAACTATAACCAGACATTACTGATTGGGTCATCCATAAAGATGTTAAAATTATTCATAATGTATGCAGAATATGGGACAGGGGAAAAGAGAGCATAAGCCATATGGAAAGTCTATCCTGAAAATTAGGGTGACCAAGAGACTGACAGATGCCTGTTTTGAAGAGTAACAGAGGGTGATATGACTACATTATATGGATTTAAAGGGCATTGTTCTTTTTTATAGGTGATTTCTCACTATCAGTGTAAAGAGCAGCGTGATGCCCACAGATTTGAGAAAATCAGCAACATTATTAAGCAGTTTAAGCTGAGCTGCAGGTAAGAGATCTTGTGTGATCTATTTCTCTATGGAAAAAGTTATTATATTTGAGAGGTTCAAATAACTGTACTTGACTGCACTCATATATTCAGAATAGTTCCTTCAATTGAAAAGAAAGTTAATGTCTAAGAGAGCCTACAGTTGACTGAGGTGAAATTCATTGTCCTTTAATTCAACTCAAGTGATACAGAAGAAATGTATGGAAAATGTCTAAGCAGAGTACACTTTTGAGACGTTCGATCCTGTTTGGAAAGAAATAAACAAAATATCCAAGAAAGTTTTGAAAAAGAAGAAAGATAATTAACCCTACCAAATGCCAAGATTTACTATAAAACTACAGTGATTAAAATAGGGAGGTAATGATTTACAAATGGTACAAATAGAGGGTCTAGAAATGTCTAACCATGTAGTTTCAGCTTTGGTTAAATACAATTTAAATCTTAGCATTATGAATATAAGAGGAAAGAATGGCTGAGCATCATAATTTAGTAAAGATTTAAGAACCAAAATTCTTATCCTGATAAAACTTTGATACCCAGACAGTAGAATAGATATAAGTTTATTCCTTTTTGCCACGGGATTAAAGGCATTTTGAGACTTTTTCACATGTTTAATGCTACATTTTTTAGAAGAAATATCAAATGACATGCAAATATTTGCTTTGTTTTCAAAGAAATGGGATTTCTTGAATTTCAGTGTAACTAAGTTCAAAAGATATTAATCTTGATGATAGAGAAATTTAAACTTAAAAATCTTAAATATTAGAGAAATCTTATATAGCATGATTTTTAACATGAAACTAACTCTAAGCCTGCTTCATTTCACAGTCAATATCAAGTTCTAACTCACTTTCTAAGGTCACTTGCTAAAACATGTTAAATTCAGCATTAGAGTTTCCTTGGAAAAAAATTAGTTTGTCAATAATTGTCTTAATGAAGTGGTGAATTTAAGGATAATGCTATTCAAATGTTTAACTCAAAAGATAAGGATTTCTTATATTGCTATTATTTTATGTTTTTTACTTTTTTCCTTTCTCCTGTAGCAAGCTGGCTGCCTCTTTCCAGAGCATGGAAGTCAGGAACTCTAACTTTGCTGCTTTCATTGACATCTTTACATCCAACACTTATGTGATGGTTGTGATGTCTGATCCATCCATTCGTAAGTTTAAACTTAAGCCAACATAGGTTCAAAGCCACATAGTCTTTAAACTAATTGTCCTAGATGCAGTACTTTATTAAATGTAAAAAACTGTTTTCTAGTGGCGATTGTCACATAATAGTGTGAATGTACTTAATGCCACTGACCTGTACATTTAAAAATGGTTAAAATGGTTAATTTCTTGTTATGTGTATTTTACAACAAAAAACTACTTTAGTAATTTAGTAGGAAATAGTTTTTTATTTAAAATAATTATATTATGTTTTCTTCATGAGAACTTCAAAAATCAAGTTACTAAATCTAGGGATTTTAAAGAAAAGAGAACCCAAATGCATGATTTATGCTCCATGTGTTACAGATTTTTAAAAGACTAGTCAATCTAAACTCTAAACTATTAAATGTTAAACTGTTTTACATATCAGTGTATATTCCTAAGTACTGTATTCCCATATTTGTGTCATGGGCATAAAGGGAGATATTTGGTGCTTCCATGCCATAATAGTCATATCCATTACAACTATTGAAATAAAGGTTTTAGCAGTATTTTTAGGATGTTCCCAAAAGTTTAAATTATCCCTGATCCCCTAGCTTTTTCTACCTTAGAATAATACTAAAATATAACATAAGATAATGGGTTTTATACCATTAGTCCCAAACCAAAAGATTTTGAAAATTTATGTTGGAAATTTTGTGTTTAGAATATAAACACATATTCACATTTTTTAGAAAATTTAAACCCTGGTTAAACCGGGGCCTCCTATTCCTGTATGTTGTCTTTGACATACTGTATGGAGAGATTTGTTTCTCGTTTGTTTGTTTTTTCATTTGTTTTTACTAGTCAGACATTCTTTGGGCTGCTTGTACTTACTCTGTTGGATATCTCCCCCACCTCTACCCTCAGCTTCTGCAGCTACTCTGATCAACATCCGCAATGCCAGGAAACACTTTGAAAAGCTGGAAAGAGTGGATGGACCAAAACAGTGTCTTCTCATGCGCTAAACATTACCAAATGTTGTTTCAGGAAAAAGTTGAAACACTGTTTCTTAATTAATCTTACTGTTGTATTCGTATATGTAGGTTCTGAAATATTGTGATGCTTACCACTTCTATATTTCTTTCTTACTCCCCAGTCCTAACATTTAACCTTGAATTCTATTTACTCAAATAGCTAGTGAGAAATTAGAAGATGATCTGTCCATGAAGTTGGTGTGACATAAAAGTAGGTGGTATGTAAGTGTTCTGATAACAAAGTTCTAATAGTTTAATTGTTCTGATAACCTGTTTTCAATAGTTGTACATGCCAAAATCTTTTCCAACATTGTCTTGTATTCCTTATCAAATAGTAATCTATAAGTTTGGAATATTACCATTCTATTAGCATGAATTAAAATTATTCCTTAACTTCAATTGTAAATAAACTTTTGCTGTTAGGGATTTCAGTGTCTGTTTTTCTTTTCCTTGTTTTCTTACTAAGTTTTCCCTAAGAAAGAGCTGGTTAGTTTCATAGTTATCCTAGAAGGAGGGGACCTGCTGATTGGGAAATCATATAAAATGGATAGGAAGAATAGAGCCTGATTATAGCCTTAAATCTAGGCAAGAGAATCTAGATGTAATGTGATAAGAAATAGAAACCGTTGTAGGATTTTAAAGAGGGAAATACGTGAAAGGAATTTTGAAAAAAGTTAGATTATATGGGCTGACTGGTCGGGAAGCTCTGGTAATAATTTAGACTTGAGGTGAGTTGAAAGTCTGTTCCGTGATGTAGCTGGAGAAGGAATGAATAAAGACTTGAGAGAAAATGGATAGGATTTATGAAATGTAAATCTTTGAGGTCCAGGAAGGGTTAGTTTTATAATTCCATAAAACTTAATGGGATGTGCCTTTATTTTGCTAGTTAAGTAGTATTAAAACTTATTTGAAGCTGGGAGTTATATTTGACCTTTATTCCCTAAGGAAAAAACAATGTACTGTAAACTGGGAGAAATGAAGCTTGATAACATTAGAATTACCTAAAGCCCTAACTTTTTAAGTTTCCTTAGATAGGATAATAGAACACACAAACATTTAGGGAATCTACAGCACAGTAGACTCATTTCATTTCTCTTGTCTCTATGTCATGAAGAAACTTCTTCCATATCATTTTTTTCTGGTGGTTTTTAAGCTCCCTTCACTTGAGATGAATTTCTGGGGAAGAAAGACTAATCAGTGATGCAGTTAGGTTAGTTATAATTAATTTCCACTTATAAATCTATTCTAAATGTGTTAGAAAGATTTTGACTTATTCCTTGAATCTTTTTTCTTTCATCATTCTTTATATGCGATGATGTCCAAAAGACCCCCAGATTATAATATTTCAAAAGAATAGCTTTAGCCTCAGAACTCGCAACTTGCAGATTTTCTAAAGGGCTTTGTTTTGGTTTTAAAAGTAAGGGGAAGCTAAGCAGGATCAGGCCAGTTTAGTACATGGATGGGAGACCACCTAGGAAGACCAGGTGCTGTAGGTGTAAAAAAAATTAAAAATAAGAGATTGTAAGATGACAAGGTCCTTGCAATCTGTGAGGTCAACCAAGGGTTGCCTCGCCTAAAAATAAAATAAATAAATAATAAAAGGAAGGGGAGGGGTCAATTGCCCTGTTGTGTGTGTGTGTGTGTATAAAATTTATTTTTAATTTGTATGCTTTTTATCCTATCACTGCGCTGGTGTCCCATGTTCCGATGTCCACTCTTGCGCCTTCTGAATTTACACTGTCCCAGTTAGGAGGTCTCTGATTCAGAAATTATTAGGCCCTTTTAGGTAAGAGGTTTGTGTCTTAGTTTGGCCATATCTTAACACTAGGTATTATGTACTCTTAAGACCTTTCTTGGTTTTCTTTTTTTATCTCCTTAACATGTACCTTAAAATGAGAATTTATCCATTTACTTGTTCGGAGGAAGAATGTTTGTTATGCGAATGTCATTATGGGGTACTTTGGTTCTAAACAAGGACCTTAACCAGAAAAGGTAGTGAGTTCAGGTGCCTCTTAACTTTTAACTTTTTTTTGTTTATCAGTTAAACAAAAGAAAGAGTGGTATGTTTTGAGACTCATAATAGTGCCTAAAAATGTTGCAGCCAAAGAGAGAAGATGGCTTGTTACAGCTGAGGGGAAACATGAAAAGTAGGCTTGGAGATGCCTGGAGAAATTGTCACTGAGCCTTACAATTTAGCAAACTGAGGCTGAGACTGGATGGGAAGAATGGAGCCTACCTGTAGCCCTGACAATTCTGGAAGAATGGAGGAATCTCAACATGTGTTTCCTACCAGGATCTTTATATCATGGTATATACCTGAAGCCCAGAATCCCCAGGTACCTACTTTTGTTTATGGCTACAGAAAATTTTTAAAAATTAATGAAAAAATAGTACTTTTGTTGAAGGCTGATCTGGACACATTTGCCCCAAATTCCAAGTGTCATAGAAAACAGACTATTAGAAAATCCATCATTGTCTCCCATTCCTTTTTTTATCTTGAAGCCTATTTTGTCAGATATAAATATGGCTACCCCTGCTGTTCTCTGGATGCCATTTGCTTGGAGTATTGTTTTCCACCCTGTCACTTTGAGTCGATATTTGTCCTTTTAGCTGTGATGTGTCTCCTGAAGGCAGTACATAGTTGGGTTTTGTTTTCTGATCCAGTCTGCTACTCTGTGCCTTTTTATTGATAAGTTCAGTCCAATAACATTTAGGGTGATTATTGAAATATATGAGGTTTTCCTGTAGCCATTTTAACTTTTGTGGTAGCTTGGTATCTCCATCGTTTGCCTTTGTGTTTCTGTTACTTTAATTTGGTGGTGTTATATGTAGATTAGTGCTTACCAGAGGGAAGCAGGGGAGGGAGGAGGTAAATAGAAGTTAAGGGGGTCAATTATTTGGTGGCAGAAGGAAATTTAATTTTGGTGAACACACAATGCAGTACACATATGATATATTATTGAATTGTACACTTGAAACCTATTTGACTTTATTAACCAATGTCACCCCAATAATTTTAATTTTAAAAAATCCATTTTTTTTTCTTAGGAGCTGGGGAGGGTGGTGGTAGGGAGAACCTTGATTTAGATCTGCTTTTAGTTGAAATGTGACCATAAGGAAATTTTTGACAACCAAAAGAAGTTTAAATTGCTGTACTGTCTGTCAGCTATTTTTTGAAGAAAAAAAAATCCCATGAAGAAAAATAAATCCCAGTAATCACTTATTGGAATTGTCTTGACTTTTTAGCAATTTAAATTTTACCTAATGTAGTTCTGTTTAGAGATGGTTATTATAATTTTTGGTGTATATGTGTGTGGGTGCTGATAATTTTGTATTTTCTTCGGAAGTGGAAAAGGAAAACAATTCAAGCTGAGAAATTTTTTCTTAAATATTCATTTTTATCAATTTAATAAAGAATTTGTTAAATCATTGAAAAAAGAAACTTCTTCCAGACCACCAGAACCTCACCTTTTCCCTTCTTATTCTCCCCTGTTGAGAGTTTTCACTGAGCACTGAAGAACATGTTTTTTAAGTAGCCTACATTTTACAGATGGAAAATCTCAATTCTTAAAGTAATCTCATGATACTAATGTTACCAACAGTTGTATTCATCTGCTGAAGGAGATTTTTTAAAAGTAAATGTTCTAATTTTTTTATCCTATCTACATATAGGAAAATGAAAAGAGCAAATAAACTGGGGATCTGTTCTGTGACTAATAGGAGTCGTGATTTGGCATGTTATCATTATCCTCAGTATCTGGGGTGGGATTTGAAGGAGCTACCTGAAAGTATTTTGTGTTTTTTAGAAGTTGGATTAATAGATATAGAAAAAGACATTAAATTAGATGAACATGAAAAAAACCATTGGTCAATCTATGACAAAGGAGACAAGAATATACAATGGGGTAAAGATAGTCTATTCAATAATTATATTAGGAAAACTGGGACTACCTTCTTACACCATATACAAAAATAAACTCAAAATGGATGAAAAACTTAAATGTAAGACCTAAAACCATTAAACTGCTAGAAGAAAATAGGCAGTAAACTCTCTGACATTCCTCCTAGTAATATTTTTTTCTGATATATCTCTTCAAGAAAGGGAAACAAAAGAAAAAAAGAAATGGGACTACATCAATCTAAAAAGCTTTTGCACAGCAAAAGAAACCATCAACAAAGTAAAAAGACAAAATAATGAATAGAAGGTATTCACTAATGATACATCTCATAAGAAGTTAATATCCAAAATTTATAAAGAATTCATACACTCACCAAAAAAAAAACAATTAAAAAAATGGGGCAGGGGTCCTGAATAGACATTTCTCCAAAGAGAACCTACAGATGGCCAATAGACTTGAAAAGATACTCAATGTTACTAATCAGAGAAATGCAAACTAAAACCACAGTGAGATAGCACCTCATACCTGTCAGAATGGCTATCATCAAATCAACAAACAAGTGTTGACAAGGATGTGGAGAAAAAGGAACCCTCATACACTGTTGATGGAATTGCAAATTGGAGGTTCCTCAAAAAATTAAAAATAGACTACCTTGCGACCCAGCAATTTCACGTCTGGGTATTTACCTGAAGAAATCTAAAACACTAATTTGGACAGATATATGCACCCCTATGCCCTTTATAGTGCTATTTACAATAGCCAAGATGTGGAAGCAATCTATCCATCAATAGACAATTGGTTATAAAAGATGTGGCACATATAGACAATGGACTGTTACTTGGCCATAAAAAAGAATGAAATCTTACCATTTACAATGACAGATATGGACCTAAAGGATATCATGCTTAGTATAACACATCAGGCAAAGACAAATATATGATCTCAAAACAGACTCAGATACAGAGAAGAAAATGGTGATTGCTAGATGGGAGGGGGGTTGGGGTCTGAGTAAAAAAGGTCAAGAGATTAAGAAATACAAATTAGTAGTTAAAAGATAGTCACAAGAATGTGAAGTACAGCATAGGGAATATAGTCAACAATTTTGTAATAACAATATGGTGTCGGGTGGGTACTAGACTAATTGGGGGTATCACTTCATAAATTATATAAATGTCTAACCACTATTCTGTACACCTGAAACTAATATATTGAATGTCAATTATAATTGAAAAATGAAAATCTAAAATTTTTTCAAATTTAAATAACAAAATAACTTTTTTCCATACAAAGACACTATCTGGAGAGTGCAAAGACAATCTATGGAATGGGCAAAAATATTTGCAAATTGTATATCTAATAAGGGATTAATATCCAGAACACATAAAGGACTCCTGTAACTGAAGAACAGCCAATTCAGAACAACCCAATTCAAGCAAACAAGCACCCAAGCTGACCCAGAAGAGCAGGTGGGCATAAAGTCCGTCCTTCATTAACCAGGCTTATACTGTTCACCCTGTTGTCTGCCTGAGACCCCTCCTTACCTAACCTGCTCACCCAGCCAGAGACTTACACCAACTCCAGAGCTACTACGTGAGCTATGAATTCTCCCAAATATGCACAATCCCACACAAGTGACAACTGACATCCCTTGAGCACCACAGACTTTACCAAAGTTCCATGAGCCCCATACAAGCAGCTTCACAATTGACACATATTATGGGTGGTCTCAAATAATAGCAGAACACCATTAAAGTGATTTCCACTTTATCATGATGGAAGGACATCTAACTTTGGGTGGTGAACACACAATGCAATATGTATGACATATTGTTGAATTGTGCACTTGAAACTTATGAATGTCACCCTAATAATTTTTAATAAAATTAAGTGGCTTCCAATTTTTGATGTCAGCTCCCACACAACAGCTTGTCCATTGTCACAGCCAGCCCACACAACCAGTCAGCCTGGTAGTCAACCACAACCACTGCCTTTCTGTGGCACATGCAACCCACATGAGGAACATCCCTGGAGCACCTGTCTCAGATGACCAAGGGGGGCTGTGCCACTGGGCCTCATAGGACATTTTCTACATAAGGCAACTCTTTCAAGACTGGGAAATGTAGCAGATATACCTAATACATACGCAAAGAGAGTAAGCCAAAATTAGGAGAGAAACATTCCAAATGAAAGAACATGGCAAAACTCAAGAAAATAACTTTTAAAAAAACCTTGGCAAAGTGGGAATAGAGAGAATGTGACTCAACATGATAAAGACCACATATATGAAAAATCTGTTGCAACTAACATGATACTCCACTGTGAAAAGCTGAGCTTCCTCTATAAATTCAGGAACAAAAGGATTCTCATCCTCACAACTTTCATTCAACATGGTATTGGATGTCTTACCAGCAGCACCCAGACAATAAAAAGAAAAGGCATCCAAATTGGAAAAGTAGAAGTAAAACTGTCACTATATGCAGATAACATAATGCTATACATAAAAAACCTTGCAGATTTCACTAAAAACTATTATAACTAATTTAGTAAAGTTGCAGAATATAAAATTAATATATGAAAATTGGTTGTTTTAGTACACTCAAAATATACTATCAGAAATAGAGATTAAGAAAGCAATCCCAGACTTCCAGTCAACATGTTGGAAGGTAAATGCTATACTTGCCTCCTTTCACAAGAACATCAAAATTACAACTAAACAGAATAGCCATCATGTGAGTTGCCTGAAGTCTAGCTGAACAGAAGTCCTACTACTGGAGACACATAGGAGAGGTCACCTTGAGACTGATAGGAGTGGCAGAGACATTAGGTGGGCTGGTCCTACTCCCAAATGTGGCAGTTGAAAATCAGGAGAAATATCTCAGCTGCAGAGGTTACCTGGAGGAGCGAAGGGTCCCGACCCACACTGGTCTCCCCACCCAGGGTTCCAGGGAACAGAAATCCCTACAACTTTTGGCTGTGAAAACAAATGGAGATTGTGGCTGAGTGAGATGGAGGGCTGAGAGAGACATAGATTTTCCTCTTGAGTGGCCCATATGCAGATTTACTCAGTGATGGACTCACTTGCTCTGGCACTGGGGCAGCAGCTCAAAAGGCACCAGGGACACATGGGGAAGAACTGAGTTGTCTGGCTTCAGAGCAAGGGCTGGAGGCACAGCTTTTTCTCAGAGTGCTGGCAGAGGCCACTGTTCCTTTGTTGAGCCCTCCCCCACCATACTTGCAAACCCAGGTGGCTGTTATATCTGAGTCTCCATCAACTTAGCTAACACTGGTGTCTCATCCATGGAGACTCCCTGAGACTCCTCTGCTCCCAACATGCAGGGCCCCCCCCCAAGCCTTTTCCAGTGGCTTTTCCATACAAATAGCCTGTCTTGGTTCATGCTATGGACTTTCCTAAAATCTCTTAAATGTTCACAAAACCTAAACAGGCAGCATCTGGCCTTGATGTGCCCAATACCTCTTGCTGAGCAGTCTCAAGCCTGGCACTAGCAGCAGCTGGAATTGGTTTGCGGCTTGGCCTCTTGATGTACTTCCAAGCCTAATATGGTGGCAGCAATATGTGAATTGCTTGGAGGCTCATGCCAGGTGGCTCCCAGCAGAGCACAGGCTGAAGCTGAACTTGGCCTATGGCTGGTCCCCTCCCAGCAGGTGCCAGCCTGTATGCTCAGTAGCTGGCTTCAGTCTGAGCCAGAGCACCACCTGGGGCCACATCCAAGGATGACACACCCAAAGGGCACACAAGACAGACACCAGAACCCTGTAAAAAACAAATCCTACTCTGTAGGGTGAGCCTCTGCAAAACAGCTCCTTCACTGATCACAACCAATCATCAGAGCCAATCAGCTCAAGGATCAATCCTTCCCCTTGACAAGCAAACATCAGCCAAGGCTCAACTACAACAGGAGGGCACACACAATCCACACAAGGGACGTACCTGGAATGGCTGGCTCAATTGACAAGGGAAGACTGTGCCATTGGGCCCCATAGCACACCGACTTCATAAAGCAACTCTACTAAGACTGAAAGACACATAAGCCCTACCTAATAGAAACAAACAGAGAATCAGCCAAAATGGGGAGACAAAAAACATGTCCCACATGAAAGAACAACAAAGCTCCAGAAAAAGATCTAAGCAAAATGGAAACAAGCAGTCTGCCAGATGCAGAGTTCAAAATACTTGTTATAAGGATGTTCAAAGAACTTTGGAGATGAGTAGATGAACTCTGTGAGAACTTTAACAAAGAGATAGAAAAAATAAAAAAGATAAAAAAGAACTAGTCAGAAATGAACAATATCATAGTCAAAATGAAGAATACTTCAGAAATTAGCAGCATATTAGATGAAGCAGAGGATCGAATCAGCAATATAGAAAGGAAGGTAGCAGAAAACATCCAATCAGAACAGCAACAAGAAAAAAGAATCCAAAAAAAGAGGATAGTTTAAGGGATCCCGGGGACAGCATCAAGCATACCAATATTTGCATTATAGGATACCAGAAATAGGAGAGAACAAGGAATTGAAAACCTACTTCAAGAAATAATGACTGGAAACTGGTGAAGGAAATAGATATGCAGGCCCAGGAAGCACAGAGTCTCAAACAAATTTGAGACTAAGACACAACATCATTAAAATGCCAAAGGTTAATTATAAAGAATCTTAAAAGCAGCAAGAGAAAAGCAATTAGTTACCTACAAGAGAGCTCACATAAGACAGGCAGTTGATTTCTCAACAGAAACTTAGCAAGCCAGAAGGGATTGACAGGAAATATTTGAAGTGATAAAAAGCAAGGACCTAGAACCAGGATTGCTCTACCCAGCAAAGCTATTATTTAGAGTCAAGGACAAGTAAAGAGCTTCATGGACAAGAAAAAAAAAAGCAAAAAGAGTTAGTTAAATGAGTTCATCATCAACAAGCCAGTATTATAGGGAATATTAGAGGGACTGTTTTAAGAAGAGGAAGAAGGGTAGGAGGAAGAAAGAAGAGGAGGAGGAGAATCAAGTGATAGTAATTATATATCTAGCAACAATTAATTTAAGTATAAATGACTACATGTTCCAATTAAAAGGCTGAATGAATAAGAAAACAAGACCCTTACATATGCTGCCTGCAAGAGACTCACTTCAGACTGAGATACACACAGACTGAAAGCAAAGGGATGGAAAAAGATACTTCAACAAAATGGAAACAAACAAAAAAGCTGAGGTAGCAATACTTAGACAAAAGAAACTTTAAAACAAAGGCTATAAGAAGAGACAAAGGAAGGACCAAATAATCCCACTTCTGGGTATTTATCTGAAGAAACCCAAAACATTACTTTTAAGAGACATGTGAATCCATATGTTCATCGCAGCATTATTTACAGTAACCAAGATGTGGAGACAACCTGGGTGTCCGTTCATAGAAGAATGGATAAAGAGATGGTATGTATATATAATGGAATATTACTCAGTCATAAAAAATGAAATCTTGCCATCTGAAACAACATGAGTGGACCTAGAAGGTATTGTGCTGAGTCGAGTAAGTCAGACAGAAAAAGACAAAGGTCATATGTGGAATCTAGAGAACAGTATAAATAAACAAACAATAGAGACAAGCTTATAGATAGAGTATTTTTATGGTTCTCAGATTGGGGGATGATGGTAGTGGGGGATGAGGGGGAAGGGATTAAAAGGTAAAATCTGGTAATTACAAAATAATCATAGGGATATAGAGTATATCATGGGGAATATATAGTCAGTATATTGTAATAACTATGGTGTCAGATGGGTACTGGATTTATCAGGTTGATCACTTCATAAGTTATATAAATGTCTAACCACTGTGTCGTACACCCAAAATTAATTTTATATATAAACTATAATTTTAAAGAATTAAAAAATACACAATGTGCTGAAAGAAATGAAAAATAAATGGAAACATCTCATATTTATGGATGGGAAGACACGATATTGTTAAGATAGAAATACATCTCAGAATTTAATATTTAATGCAATTCCTATCAAAATCCTAGTGGCCTCTTTGCAGCAATTAAAACCCTGATCTTAATATTCAGATTGAATTGTAAGGGGCCTCGAATAGCCAAAATAATTTGGCAAAGAACAAAATTTAAGGATCAAAATTTCCATTTCAAAACTTACAACAAAGTTACAGGAATATAAAAACAGTGTGGTACTAACATAAAGATGAACATATAGACCAATGGAATACTATTGAGATTATAAAAATACATCTATACATACATGATCAATTGATTTTTGACAAGGCTTTCGAGAAAATTCAATGGGGAAAGTGGAGTTTCTTCAACAAATAATTTTTGTACAACTGTATAGCCACATGCAAAATTCTTTACAATGAAGTTGGACCATTACATACCATATACAAAAAGTAACTAAAAATAGATCAGAGTTATAAATATGAGGGGAAACTGGTAGAGGTACAAATTGGTAGTTACAAAATATTCATGGAGATGTAGAGTCAGCAGGATTGTAGTAACTATTTATGTTGTCAGATGGGTAGTGAATTTTTTAGTGTGATCACTTCAGAAGTTATATAAATGTCTAATCACCGTGCTGTTCACCCAAAACTAATATAATATTTTACATCAACTATAGTTGAAAAAAATAAAAAAATTTAAAATTTAAAATGCAGAAAAAAAGAGAAATGCTAGCAAGGATGTGGAGAAAAGGGAACCCTTGTGCAGTGGTGGTGGAATATAAATTGGTGTAGCCACTATGGAGAACAGTATGGAGGTTCCTCAAAAATTAAAAGTAGAACTACATTATGACTCAGCAATTCCATTTCTGTGTATTTATTTGAAAAAAAAATGAAATCACTAATTTGAAAGGACATATGCACCCTTATTTTCATTGCAGCATAATTTACAATAGCCAAGACATGTAATCAACCAAAATGTCTATTGATGGATGAACAGAGAAAGAATTTGTGGTATATCTACACAATGGAATATTACCCACTTTTTGTAAAAAGTAAGAAAATTCTGCCATTTGTAACAATGCGAGTGGACCTAGAAGGCATTATGTAAGTGAAATAAGCTAGATAGAGAAAGACAAATACCATATGCTCTCACTTATATGTGGAATTTAAGAAAATATCCAAATCCATAGATACAGAGAATGGATTGATGGTTGCCAGGGAGTGGGGGTGGGGTTAGGCAAAATGGCTAAAGGGAGTCAAAAGGTACAACCTCCAGTTATAAGTAAGTCCTGGGAATGTAACATACAGCATGGTGCCTATAGTTAACAATACTGTATTGTATATTTGAAAGTTTCTAGGAAAGAGGAATTATAAGTTCTCATCACACACACACAAAAAAGCAATACCATTTATAATTGCATTGAAAGAGTAAAATAGCTAGTAATAAATTTAACAAAAAGGATAAAATACCTTTACTATAAAAACTGTAATAAATTGATGATACAAACTGAAGACAGAAATAAATAGAAGGATATAACATGTTCATGGATTGTAATAATTAATATTGTTAAACTATCCATAGTACCAAAAGCAATGTGCAGATACAATTCATCCCTATCAAAATACCAAAATTTTACAGAACTAGGACAAGTAATTCTAAAATTTTATGGCACCACAAAAGACCCTGAATAGCCAAAGCGATATTAAAAATTAACAAAATTAAAGGTATCACATTACCTGATTTCAAACTATACTACAGGCTATAGTAATTAGAACATCATGGTACTGGCACAGAAACAGACACATAGACCAATGGAACAGAATAAAATGCCCAGAAATAAACCCATGCTCATATGCACAGTTAATCTACAACAAAGAAGGTAAGAATATACAATGAGGTAAGGACAGTGTTGACAACAAATGGTGCAGGGAAAACTGGAGAAATGTGCGTAAAAAATCAAACTATGCTACTTTCTTACACCATATGCAAATATAAACTCAAAATGGATAAAGACTTGAATTTAAGAATCGACACCATAAAACTAGAAGAAAATCCAGGCAATAAACACTTTGACAGGTGTCCTAGCAATACAAACAAACAAACAAACAAAAAACCTAAAGCAAAAACTAAATAAATAAGAATACATCAAACTAAAAAGCTTTTTGCACTGCAAAGGAAACCATTAACAAAACAAAAGCAACATACTGAATGGGAGAAAATATTTGCAAATGATATATCTAATAACAGGTTAATATCCAAAAAATATAAAGAACTCATACAACTCAACATCAAAAAAAAAAAAACAACCCACACAATCCAATTAAAAACTGGGCAGAGAACCTGAATAGATATTTCATCAAAGAAGACCCACAGGTGGCCAACAGACACATGAAAAGATGCTCAACATCACTCATAATCCAAAATGCAAATTAAGAAAACAATGATATATCACCTTACACCTGTCAGAATGGCTGTTATGAAAAGGAAAACAATGAATAAGTGTTCGCAATGATGTGGAGAAAAGGGAACCCTTTTGTGATATTGATGGGAATGTAAACTGGTGCAGAAGTATGGAAAACAGTATGAAGTCTTCTCAAAAACTTAATAATGGACCTACCATATGACTCAGCAATTCCACTTCTGGGCATTAATCCAAAGAAATCAAAGACACTATTTCAAAAATATATATGTGCCCTTATGTTCATTGTAGCATTATTTACAATAGCTAAGCTATGGAAACAACCTAGGTGTCCATCGACAGTTAAATGGATAGATATGATATATCTTTATATATATATATATATATATATAATATATATATATATATATAATATATATATATATATAAAGATTATATATATGTATATATAAATAAAGATTATATATATGTATATATATAAATAAAGATTATATATATATAATGGAATGTTAGTCATAAAAAGAAGGCAATCTTGCCAGTAACAATGAAAAGGATGGATTTGCAGGATATTATGCTAAGTAAAATGAGTCAGACAAAGAAAGACAAATACCATATGATTTTACTCATATGTGGTTTTAAAAAAAGCAAATGAACAAAACAAAACAAATGAACTCATATACATGGAGAATAAAATGGTGGCTGTGATATTGGAGAGGAATGGGAGATGGGTGATAAAGATGAAGGGGATTAAGAAGTACAAACTACCAGTTATAAAAATAGTCACAGGAATGTAAAATATAGCATAAGGAACATAGTCAATAATATGTCATAAATATGTATGCTGTCAGATGGGTACTAGGCTTATCATGGTGTTCACTTTGTATGACATATAAATGTCTCATCACTATGTTATATGCCTGAAATTAATAAAATATGTCAACTATAATTAAAAATAAATTTAAAAATAAATCAAAAAGAAATTTAAAAAAACCTTGAGATGAATGAAATTGGAAATATAAGACGCCAAAATTCATAGGATGCAGAAGAAGCAGTTCTAAGTGATAGAAAATGAACAAGTGAAGTTTATAGTGATAAATGACTACCTCTAGAAACAAGAAATATCTCAAGTAAACATCTAACTTTACACGTCAAGGAACTAGAAAAAAATAACAAATGAAGAACAAAATTAGTAAAAAAAAAAGATCTGAGTGGATATAAATAAAATAGAGACTGAAAATAATAAAAATATCTATGAAACTAAAAATCTAGTTCTTTGAAGAGATAAACAAATTTGACAAACCCTTAACTAGATTCACCAAGAAAAAAGGGAGGGTCAAATCAATATAATCAGAATTTAAAGAGGAGATGTTACAACTGATACCACAAAAACACAAAAGATCATAAGAGACTATTTTGAACAATTACATGCCTACATATTGGAAAATCTAGAAGAAATAGGTAAATTTCTAGAAACAAAATACTTTCCAATACTGAATCATGAAAAAATTGAAAATATGAATAGAACAATTGCTAGTAAGGAAATTGAATCAGTAATGAAAAACCTCCAATAAACAAAAGTCCAGGACCAGATGCCTTCACTGGCATTGTACCAAACATTTACAGAAAAATTAATACCAATCATTTTAAATTTCTTCCAAAAAAGTAGAAGAGGGGAAAACACTTCTGAACACATATTAGGAGACTAGCATTACTCTGATAACGAAAACCAGACAAGGACACCAGAAAAGAAAATTATAGGCCAATATCCCTGAAAAATATAGATGCAAAAATCTGGAACAAAATATTAGCAAACCAAATTCAACAATACATTTAAAGGATCATATACCACAATCAAGTGGGTGGGTTTTATTCCAGGGTTGCTAGGATTGTTCAACATCTATAAATTAATGTGATACACCAAAAAAATGAAAGATAAAAATCATATGACCATCTCAATAGATGCAGGGAAAGCACTTGACAAAATTTAACATTCAGTTATGATGAAAAAATGCACAACAAAGTAGCTATAGAGGGAATGTACCTCAACATAATAAAAGTTATATATGATAAACACATAGCTAATGTCATACTCAATGATAAAAAGCTAAAAGCTTTTCCTCTAATATCAGAAACAAGATAAGGATGTCCATTCTCGCCACATTTTTTTCAACGTAGTATTGAAAATCTTAGCCAGACAATTAGGTATCCTAATTGGAAAGGAACAAGTAAAACTGTCACTGTTTACAGATAACATGATATTATATATAGAAAACCCTAAAGACTCAACCAAAAAGAACTATGAGAAGTAATAAATTTAGTAGACTTCTAGAATACAAAATTAATATGTAAAAAAATCTATAGTCTTTCTATACATTAATAAAAAAACTATCAGAAAAAGAAATATAAAAAGTGATCCCATTTACAATTGCATCAAAAAATAAAACAGGAATACATTTAAAGAAGGAGGTAAAAGATCTGTACACTGTAAACTGTAAGACGATGAAAGAAACCGAAGAAGACACAAATGAATGTGAAAGATATTCTATGTCTTTGGGTTGAAATAATACTGTTAAATGTCCATAGTACCCAAAGTAACCTACATATTCAATGCAATCCCTATAAAAATTACAATGGCATTTTTCACACAATAGAATAAACAATACTAAAATTTGTATGCAACTACAAAAGACCCTAAATTACAAAAGCAATCTTGAGAGAACGAAGAATAAAGCTGAAGGTACCATACTTTCTGATTTCAAACTATATTACAATGCTATAGTAATTAGAAAAGTATGGTTTGGGCATAAAAACAGACACAGATCAATGGAACAGAAAAGAGATCCCAGAAATAAACTCGCACATATATGGTTGATTAATTTATGACAGAAGTCAAGAATGTACAATATAAAAAGGACAGTCTCTTCAACAGTGTTGAGAAAAGTGAACAGCCTGATGTGTAACAATGAAATTAGAATCCTGTTTTATACCATACACAAAAAATATCTCTAAATGAATTAAAATCTTCAATGTAAGACCTACAACCATAAAATTTCTGGAAGAAAACATAGGTTTAAGCTCCTTGACGTTGGTCTTGGCAATGATTTTTTTTAGATCTGACTCCAAAACAAAGGCCATGAAAGCAAAAATAAACAAGTGGAACTACTAAAACTAAAAAGCTTCTCTACAGCAAAGGAAATCATTGAAAAAAAAATGAAATGGCAACCTACTGAATGTGAGAAAACATTTGAAAATCATATATCTGATAAGGGGTTAATATACAAAATATATTTTAAAAACCCATATAATTAAATAGCAAAAATCAAACTACCTGATTAAAAAGTTAGCAGAAGATATGAAATGTCTTTTCCAAAAAAGACATAGAAACGGCCAACTTGTACATGAAAAGATAGTCAACATCACTATTCATCAGGTAAATGCAAATCAAAACCAAAATGAGATACCATCTCACACCTGTTAGAATGACTATTACTAAAAAGATAAGAAATAAGTGTTGGCCAGGATGTGGAGAAAGGGAAACACTTGTGCACTGTTGGTGCTGACACTATGGAAAACACTATGCCTTGTCTCAAAAAATTAAAAGTGGAACTACCTTATGACCCAGGAATTCCACTTCTGGGTATTTATCTGAAAAACAAAAAACAAAAATAAAATACTAATTTAAAAAGATATATGCAGAATGACATCAAAAAATGGTGGAGGGAGAAATATCCCCAGATCTATCCCATTGAAACAACAATAAGCTGAACATCTAGAACTCAACAAAAAACACTCAAACTTCACACAAGCAAGTATGAGCAAGGGAACTGCTCATAAGAGCTACCACAGGTCAAAACCCTGGGAGTTGGGTGATAGACTAAGAGAAACTGACTCTGACAGACTGAGTGCCCTGCAGGAAGAGAGAGAGTGGGTAAGGTGAGGTGGGTTTCCTGAACAACCCTGCTTGGGAGAGCTGTGAGCGCCACACAGCCAGCAGCAGTGTCCAGACACCAGGGCAGAGAGCAGAGAACTGGGGACAGTAAAGAACCAGAGACAGCAGACAACAGAAGTTTATTATTACCAGCCCAGTTGCAAAACAAGACGCTGAGCACAGCCCACATCTTCAAACTCAGAGGGCTCCTCCATCAATATCCTACAAGATAAAAAAAACTGTGGAGGCTCAGTGGAATCTGAGCAAATGCAACTGTCATTAACAGTGACAGGTACTGAGACTGAGGGTAGCGAGCATGATTAAACATCTATGAGGAAAAAAAGGCATTATTAAGGATTTATATAAAGCAGGGATCCAAGAGGCTTAGAAGTCACCTACTGGAAACCAAAGAAACAAACAACAAACAAACAAACAAACAAACAAACAAACAAACAAACAAACAAACGTCTTTGCAAAAGGCCAAAGAGAGAACTTTTCCTTTCTTTCTTTCTTTCTTTCTTTCTTTCTTTCTTTCTTTCTTTCTTTCTTTCTTTCTTTCTTTCTTTCTTTCTTTCTTTCTTCCTTCCTTCCTTCCTTCCTTCCTTCCTTCCTTCCTTCCTTCCTTCCTTCCTTTCCTTTCCTTTCTTCCTTTTTTCCTTCATTCCTCTCTCTCTCTCTCTCTCTCTCTCTCTCTCTCTCTCTCTCTCTCTCTCTCTCTTTCTTTCTTTTTAGGCAAGGCAAACTTTGGTTGACCCCACAGATTTTGTCTGCTTACAGTCCCCTATTATTTTTTATTATTCTTTACACCTACAGCACCTGGTCTACCTTGGTAGTCTCTCATCCAAGTACTAACCAGGCCCGACCCTGCTTAGCTTCTGAGATCAGACAGGATCGGGCTTCTTTAAGGTAGCATGGTTGTAAATGAGAATTTTATATAATGAATCTTTCTGTATAAAAAGCAAAATATTAATGCCCATGTGGAGAAACAGTCCATTAAACATTATGAACAAGCAAGGTGAAAAGAAAGAGAAAAATATACAAAAAATAAGCTTACAGGCATAAAACTATACTACTTAAATCATAGAGAATTCAGAACTTCTGAAAAAAAAAACTCAATAAGATCCAAAACAATTCATATCAACAATTTCAGGAATTGAAAAAATACCAAGATGAGCAGAATATGTTCTTTAGCAAGGAGATTAAAACCCTTAAAAATAACAGAATAGAACTTCTGGAGATGAAAAACACACTGCAGAAATGAAAAATGAAATAGCACACTTAGGAAATAGAGTCATCCAAATAGAGGGAAGGATCAGTGATATCAAAGACAGAAATGTAGAAATAAATCAGAAGGAAGAAGAGAGAAACCGAAGAATGAAAAAAAAATGACAGAGAAATACAAGAACTAGCTGATACTATCAGGAAAGGAAACGTTAGAATAATGAGCATTCTCGAAGGAGGGGAAAAGGAACAGGAATTAGAAAGCATTTTCAGATATAGTTGACTAGAATTTCCCAAACCTAAGGAATGAGCTGGAGCTTGGAATTCAAGAATTCAACAGAACGTCCAAATATCTCAACCCCCCCCCCAAAAAAAAAAAAACACTTCACCATGACTCACTGTCTCAAAATTATCAAAAATTAACAACAAAGAATTCTCAGGACAGCCAGGGAAAAGAAGACGATATCCTATAAAAAGGAAAGCTCATTGGATTGTCGTCGAACTTCTCGGCACAAATCTAAAAAGCCAGAAAGCAGTGGAATCAAATATTCAAACTTTTAAGTGAAAGGAACTACCAGCTGAGACTAATGTATCCAGCTAAACTCTCCTTTAGATATAAAGGAGAAATAAAGACCTTTTCAGACATACAAAAATTGAGGAAATTCTCCACTACAAGGCCTGCCCTACAGGAAATACTGAAAGGAGTTAGCTCACCTAAAACAAAATGACCAAAAAAAAAAGCATAATTAGGAGTAAAGCAACTATGAGACAAATAGAAGCAGAGAAGTGCAAACTAAGAATAGGGCATTATAAGCTAAATCATTAAGAAGAATTACTATAGCAAGATAATAATGAACATTCACCATACAAAAGGACAAATTGAGATAACAATGGCTGAAAAGTGGAGGATTCAAATATCCAGATCTGCAAAAGGAAATGGAGCTAAAGCATGCACAGAAGAAAATTGACAACTGTATATGTATAATTATCATTTACATATTCGTAATGGTAACCACACCCAAAAGATTCAGAACTGTAGTTTATAACATAAAACAAGAAGGACCAGAGGGAAAACCCACAAAAGCCAACCAAAATAACGAAAACTGAAACACAAGGAGAAGGAAGCAATGAAAACACCAAGCTACCAGAAGGCAAAAAATGAAATGGCTATAAGACCTCATAGTTCAATAATCACATTAAATATAAATGGACTGAACTTGCCAATAAAAAGACATAGACTTGCAGAATAGATCAAAATCAAACCCAACCATATGGTGCCTCCAGGAGACACATCTCCACTGCAAAGAAAAATATGGACTCAAAGTGAAAGGGTGGAAAATGATATTTCAAGCAAATAGCATTCAGAGAAAAGTGGAAATAGCAGTACTAATATCAGACAAACTAGATTTCAAAATTAAAAAAAAGATAAAGAAATATACTGAGGGACACTTCATAATCATAAAGGAAATCATGTGCCAAGAAGACATAACATTTATTAATATCTATACTCCCAATCAGAAAGTTCCGAAATATGTAAAGCAATTAATCACAGAACTAAAGGGAGAAACAGACCAAAACACTATCATAGTAGGGGACTTAAATACCCAACAACGGAT